>CAUYQG010042520.1:0-29732 GCA_963574415.1 Tarsius wallacei
GGGCTCCGGCGATCCTTCCGAGTAGCTGGAACCACAGGCGCGCGCTACCACGCCCGGCTAATTTTTTTGATTTATTGTAGAGATGAGGTCTTGCTTGCCCAGGCGGGTCTCGAACCCGCAGGCTCAGGCAATCCACTCACCTCAGCATCCCAAAGGCACGGGATTACAGGCTGAGCCACCGAGCCCGGCTAGGAATTTTTAAACAACATTTACTTTAGACTCTGCAGTGTGGAATCTTTCTTTTTTCTTTTTCTTTTTCTTATAAAGATGTGGGGTATACTTCAGAGTTAGGTATACAAACGTTGATTATGCAGGTACCCTTTCTGATGAGGTATGCCCCCGCCTCCCCTAGCAGTTTCCCTCAGTTGCCAATCCTACCCTCCCTCCCCTTACAGTTTCCCACTACTGCCAATCCCTTCCTTATAGTATTATAATTGTTCAATGTCCACTTATGAGTGAGAACATATAGTACTCTGTTCTTTGTTTCTGTGATAGATCACTAAGTATGATTGACTTGAAATCCATCCAAGTTGCTGCAAAGTCAGTGTGTAATCTTTCTTTCCTGTTGGGTAGTGGGTCCCTTAACACCATACTGAGTCAGTTCCATAACTTTCTGTCACCTTCAGTTTCAAAAAAAACATTATCTTAAATGGTGATTAATGCGTATAACAGAAATTTGCCATCTTAGTCATTTGTAAGCATATAGTTCAGTGGTATTAAGTATACTTGCATTGTTGTAAAGCCATCACCACCGTCTATCTCCCGAATTATTTTCATATTGCAGAACTGAAACTCTGTACCCATTAAATAGTAAGTCCCCATCTCCCATCCCCTAGCCCTTGACAACCACCCTTCTGTTCTCTGTCTCTATGGATTTGACTACTCTAGGTACCTCCTATAATTGGAATCATACAGTGTTTGCCCTTTTGTAACTGGCTTGTTTTACTCAGCATATTGTCTTCAAGGTTCATGCATGTCGTAGCATGTGTCAGAGCTTCCTTCCTTTTAAAGACTGAATAATATTCCATTGTCCACATAGGCCACGTTAAGTTTATTTAGTCTTCTATCAACAGACACTTGGATTACTCACCTCCAGTTTTAAAATAATCTTATATTAGTATTTAAGATTGGATCCTGCTCATTTTGAAAACTTCAGTCTCAAACTCAGTTGACATGTCCTTGGCTGTGTCCCTTGCCTGCAGCCCAGCTACTTGGGGTGAAGAAGATGGTAAGGCCTTGTTCCGAGATACAACAACCCTTTCCCTCCCCTCCCCACCTCTCCCTCCTGTCTTTCGTCTCCTCCTCCTCCCTTCTCTTTCCTCTCCTTTTCCCCACTTACCCCTTAAAATAATTCTCTTGGAGCCTGCCTCCCTATGCTTCAGTCTGGGGAGGGAATGAATAGTCTCTCACCTGAAACACTGCACCCTTCAAGACTAACATCCCTTCTTTTTCCAGGCTCATTCTGACTATGAGGAAATGGTGTGGTTTGGTGATGGGGGTTAGCCATCTTGTCTCCAGGAAGCTCTGATTGGAGAGGGGCTCTCAGAACTTAGACTGTGGGGTACTTTATGTTTTTTGTCCTCAGCTGAAATTCTGGGACAACAGGAAAATTTCCTCCCAATATCCTGTTACACTTACAAAATTAAAAGGGACCTAGTTATAGATAACATTTATTAGGGCTGCACTTGGGGGCCCTGAGAGTCCATCTTCCTCCCTTCTTCCTTTTTTCAGTTCCCTTCTTACTTGAAAAGGAGGTGTGGGGTTTTATTTTATTTTATTTTTTTGAGTTGGGGGTCTCACTTTGTCACCCAGACTGGAGTGCAGTGGCATGATTATGGCTCACCACAGCCTCGCCCTCCTGGGCTCAGGCATTCCTTCCTCCTCAGCCTCCTGAGTAGCTGGGACTACAGGCATGTGCCACCACGCCCGGTGTACTTTTTTGATTTTTTGTAGAGACAAGGTCTTGCTATGTTGCCCAGGCTGGTCTTGAACTCCTGGGCCCAAGTGATTCTCCCGCCTTGGCCTCCAAAAGTGCTGGGATTACAGGTGTGAGCCACCATACCCGACCAGGATGGGGTTTAAAATTCCTGTATTAATCAGTGAACGTGGCTTCATTTTCCCCAGAAGTGAGACTCTCCTTAAGGGTGGGCTTCTTTGAAAGGGCTTCCTTCCAGTTGTCTGAGCCCCAGATTGCTTTACTGAATAGAACCCTAATTAGTTTCCCTCTTTAAGGTAGTCTTTCCTGATCTCTTATTCTGTTTACTTAAAAGTGCCTTATTTCTAGGGCTGTTATGCAGCACAACAGAGGAAACTCTTTAAATGGGCAGGCTTAGTTGTTTCTAACTGTTTTGATTATGAAGGCCCTTACTAAATTTCCTACGCCTCACGTAAGTATTGTACTTTGTGTCTGTTTTGACTAATAATATACTTAATGACAAAGTTCATTCAAGCATTTAGTTGTGCTTTTTTTAATTTATAAAAGTATATCAACACTAGTTGTAGCATATGTTAGACTTATTTTTTGATCTGAGACATTGCATGATGCATTGGATTTATGGTCTCTCTTGGAGTCTGTCCCATGAGACCAAGGATGTTAACACTGAAGCCTGGGCCATTTTCCATCCTGGGAATTAGCTTCCTGGAGACAAGACGGCTAACCCCCATCACCAAACCGCACCACACTTCTGGGCCCACAGCTTGGGAATGGTCCCAATAGACTGTTTTCTTTCTTTCTTTTTTTTTTTTAAGGAAGGAAGGAAGGAAAGAAAAGAACCTGTGGAGTGATTGAATCTCTATCCTACAGACTTGACAGTCTAAATGAAAGCATGAAGGTTGAAAGTATGTTTGTGTTTGCAGTGTATTTGTGTATGAAGGTATGTGTATGTGTGTGTGCGTGTGTGTATGCTTTTAAGAACTGATGAGGAAACCACACCAGGGTCATTTCTCTGCTGAAAGTGTAGAGGCCAGGTCATCCGACCCACTGATTAAACTTGAAAAGGGAGAGTGTGTCTTTTGCCACCTCAAAGGCCAGCTGTTTATTGAATTTCTCCACCCTGCGATTGTTTTACATATGGAATGGTTCCTGGAGAAACATCTAACATCTGCTCAGATCTATCCTGTTCTTTGGCTGTGTTTACTGAAGTGAGTTCTGCGTTTACATTTATACATCACCACCTGCACGTACAGTATAAATGTACCCATCATGTAGCGTTTTGGTAGATCATACTTGGAAGCATGTTTTGTGTCTGATAGGTCAATCTCATTCATTTATTATTAAGTCCCTCATGAGCCAGGCACTAGCCTGTGTCCTGGTGATAATAAGGTGGAATGTGACAGTATTTCTATTTTCAAAAAGTTCATGAGACTGAGCATAGTACCTCATGTCTACAATTCTGGCACTTTGGAAAGCCTAGTTGGGAGTGTTGCTTGAGGCTAGGAGTTCAAGACCAGCCTGGACCTCACTTCTACCAAAAATAAATAAATAAATAAATTAGCCAGGTGCGGTGGCATGCACCTGTAGTCCCAGATACTTGTAGGATCACTTGAGCCTGATAGTTCGAAGCTGCAGTGAGCTATGATTGTGCCACTGCACTCCAGCCTGTGTGGCAGAGTGAGACCCAGTCACAAAAAAAGAGAAAAGAATAAAGAAAAATAAAAAGAGCTCAGGGTCTGAAGAGGAAGGTGGCCATTTAAATACATTTCAGCATGATGTGTAATGATGAATGCACAAGAAGCTCAAGGCCTCCAGGAAGAAGACCTGACAACCTCCAGATAGAGGTTGGGGGTGGAAGGTGAAGCAGAGCTTGGAGAGACATGTGGTATGGCCCTGTCTCAGTACCGGGAAGGAATGACCTAAGCATGCAGTGGTTGTTGGTTTCTTTCGCTGAGAGATGCCTGAGACTCTCAGAGTAGCAAGAAGCCTTTGTGATAGGTTGACCAGCCATTTTTATTCCCTTGACTCCTTGGCATGGAAAGGTGCCAGTGACCCCTGGGTTTTGTGTTGGAATTAGTGCACCAGCAGTGATTGGAAAATCTCTTGGAGTCTGTCCCATGAGACCAAGGATGTTAACACTGAAGCCTGGGCCATTTTCCATCCTGGGAATTATGCTCTGCCCCTTCCTAGATTCCCATTGTGGTTTCAAATGAAGAGGCCATTGTTCACTTTCCTTCCTAAAAGAAGCAATATATTTAACTCCTGGCTCTTTGCCTGACTGATGGAGGTTGATCTCTCTGAAACCAACACCCGTGGCTTCTCATCAGGACAAACACTCTGCCTCCATCTAACTTTCCCCCTCTGGGTGAGGGTATTTAGATCCTGCACGGGCTCAGTCAGAGGCTCGCCTGCCATTCTGTCCTACAAGGTGGCTGCAGGGCTCTTGATTCCCACCCCATTTAACAAGAATAAAAGACAAAGTCTTAGCGCTTGATGCCAGCTAGTGGTTTTCCAAAAGACCTATTTAAAAGCAAATATCTGATGTGAAAATAGGACTTTAAAAGCAAATGTCTGATGTGAAAAAAATCTGTGCTATTTTGGGACTTTGAAGCACAACACAAAAGCGTATCACTTTGCTGAATAGTTTGGGTCCAGGCAGGTGTCCTAGAGCAGAAGTTTTCACTTATTTTTGAGCAACAAAATACACTTTTTTCCAAATGAAATCTGCTGCAGAATCCAAATAATGCAAGGTTTCTCAGCCTCGACAAGCATGGTATTTGAGGCCAGATAATTATTGGTTGTGGGGGCTGTTGTGTGCATTGTGGAATGTTTAGCAGATCCCTGGCTTCCCCCAGATGCCAGTAGCACTACCCCCTCCAGTGGTGACAACCAAAAATGTCTCCAGGCATGGCCAAATGTTCCCTGTGGAACAAAATCACCCCTAGTTGAGAAACAATGCAAAATAGTCTATAAAACTGATTTTGTAAGAAAAGGACTGCATGCTGTGGCAGTGGGATTAAGCTCCTTCTTCAGAACTCTGCCCAGGGCCCCAGACTGGTGGCATTTGAGGACCTGGTGTTGGGCTTTGGGCCACACAGATGCACTATCCCAGAAGGGTATGTTTTCATTTTTTAAACCTGGGACGTAGAGGGTCTGTTATAAACAAAGCAAAAGAGCTAAAATCAGGCCAGTCCATAGGCACTTTGAACCCATATGCACACTGAACATTTCTGTCATTGTGTATGTGTATGCATTGTGTACTCGGATGTGTAGAAGAAGGGAAAAGAGACGACTGAATGTTGTCTAACTCATGTGTTGGGGTTTGGCTGACACGGTTTGCCCTGTTTATCCAGAGATGTCAGCTGAAGGCCTGTGGTCCTCAGGCCAGTTCCAGAGTCAGCCTTGCTGCACACAACTCCCAGCTCCCATGATACTTGGTCCTACCGGCCCTGCTCATGGATCTCTGCGGAGGCCTGGCCAGAGCCTGCAGCCTCTCAGCCAGACTCCAGCTGGGTCCCAGCTTGGACTGCAGTTCTCCCAAAATCATTGGGCAGATTTTTGCCCTTCTGCCCTTCATACTAAGTGAGTCCTGTGTGTCTCTGTACTTGTGGGAGTGAGTGACCACTCCTTTCCTCCCAGAAGCCCAGGGCTGTCTCCCTACCCCGCCACTCTGAGCATGTGGGTTGTGTGGGGACTTCAGAGCAAGGCACGTGCCACACCCACTTTTTCCTTCCTAATTCTGGGTGAGGAAAGTGCTGTTGTATCCTGTCCCATAGACTGTGCCTCAGTTACATGGGCATCAGTATAAATAAGAACAATACCACTAAGCAAGCCACCAACATCTTTGGGGAGCCACGCAGGCTCAGGGAGCAGGGGAGGAAGGGAATTGGCTGCTAGAGGGTATCACAGCAGCAGCGTTAAGTCAATGGGTAGTCTGTGCCTAGCTTCAGGACCCTCCCCATGTCTCCACGATTTGCTTGACTGCTTGCAAAGGTGTCTGGCACATACAGCAATGTTGTATTTTCCCAAAACGTCACATGACCACAACGGTTCACCTTGGGAACAAAGGAGCGAACAAAACTCATCTGACCTACACATCCATCCGTGGATCTCCAACCCTCCTAACAAACCCACCTCTAAACATGCTTCAGAAGTCCTGGAAGAGGCTGAGTCAGTTGCACTATCCCTTCAGCACCCTTCTCTCTCCCAGTGCCACCATCATAGACTGGAGGAGAAGCACTGGGGTGGATGACTTGGAGTAGAATTTGGGTGAGGTCCCTGAAGCCCCCACCCCCTCTGGCCCATGATGGGGGAGACTGCTGCAAGAATCAAACAGAGCCTTGCCTAAGATTTGAAATCAGTTTGATTTGCTTAAATCTCTGGTGTGGGTTATTGTTATCAGATAAGTACATAACCATTGAGCTGAAAACAGAGGCTCAACAAAGGTCACCTCTGGTGATGTTAGTTGATGGTAGACCTTGTCTAGTAGATGGTTTTCTGAGTGGCCTGGGTATATAATTGGTTTGTTTTGAAAGAGGAGCAGAGCTCCCAGGATGCGTTTGACTCCACATTCCCTAATAAGTAATTGTCTGTACGTTTGTCATCAAAATATACAACCAGTTTTAGGTAATACTGATCAGATTGAATAGGTTTCATTGCTAGGAGTTGCAGAAAATATTCCTACATTTATACTTACTTTATGTATTCTCTCACGTAACCATCACAAATCAGCTTTGCTACCTATGCTCTTTCTTGGTCTTATCTTGAGAGAATTTAGGGAATCGAATAGTATTGCAGCCCCATAGAAACTTCTCAGTGCCTTCCTGTGATCTTTGAAAGCCCTACCACACTTCTCCTTTCCTGTTGTCCTGGGCTGATATTGATCTGCTTTTAAAATCTCCTTTCCTACCCATCCTTCATATTTGCTCTAGTTCTAGCAATAGTCAACTACTTGCAAATGCCTGAGTGTAGCAAGCTCTTCTTAACTCCTGTTTACTAATTAATGCAAGTGTGAATTCATCCATTCACTCCCTCGCTGCTACTTATATGCTAGGTATGGGGGGATGTCCTCTACTCCCCTGGTTTCGGTCCACACAGGCAGAGGTGATGCTGTTGATAAGAGCTGGAAGAGCTGTGTGGAGACCAATCAGACCCTGACATGAGGGAATTAGAGAGGCATCTCTGACAAGACAACTCCAAAGTAAGTCATTTTGGTGAGAGGTGGGGTGGGAGAGTTAGGAGAGGAGGGGATGGCAGAGAGGAGGACAGGCGTGGACCAGGCAGGGATAGGTGAGTGTTAAGGTCTTGGCGGTGGGCAGCACTAGCTGCAGGTGTGCAGTTTTAGGGACTTTGCCCCGAGGCCTGAAGGCAACCTTCCAGTGGTTTTCAGGTGGGAGCATGGCAGGATGTGGACTGCTACAAAGGACCTTTCTTGGGTATTTCCTGTCTCCCCCGTTTCTTCCTCTGGCACCCTGCTGCTCAGGCTTCAGATTCAATTCAGGCATCGCCATTTCTGTGTGTGCTCTGGACTCCCTGACACCATTGCGTCCCTTCTCTGTCCAGTAGCACCTGGGACATGCCACTAGAGATAAGGTAACAATTGCTTTTGTATTTTAAATGTTTATTTACTTGTGTGTCCTAGAACACTGGTTCTCAGGGTTTAAAGTGCAGGTTCTTGGTTCCCAACCCAGATACTCTGATTTAGTCTGGAAGAGAGTCTGGGAGCCTTCATTTTAAAATAATCATAATCATTGCAAAAGACGGTGAGCTTATTGAGGGCCCAGGCTTTACGTATTTGTGTGCGTTCACCAACACACACATACATAGGTACACACACACAGATACCCACATACTTTTACTTCTCCATGTTTATATCTGGACAGTATTTCTTGACAGAGTGCCTGGTACAGATTTTCTGTGCTACAAATGTTGATTGATTGAATGGATGAAGTTGCCCCGATTTATGTGTGAAGGTATGTTAGAATCTAAGTTTAAAGCTCACAGGTGGTTCCAAAGCTAGGCCCCTTCATAGCCTCACTGCCCCACAGTTGCCACATTGAGATGGCCTTTGAGAAGCAAGAAGTCCCACTGAACCACAGAATCCTAGAGACCCATAAATGGGGACAAGTGATCTTTAACTTGTGCTGTATAATTTCCCTTGGCATGTCAGTATAACCTGCAAGGATACTGCTAATGAGCATGAGACAGTCATTGTGACAGGTCCTGGAGGGAAATAAAACTGTAAAATTCTAGCTCTGACCTCCAAAAAAGGCTAGGTCTACTGGAGGGTAAAAGGCAAAACTACACAAGCAATTGAATGACTGTGCAAGATTGTGTGGGCTACCTGGAGTACTGTGTGCAAAAAGGCAGCAGGACTGTGCAGTGATTGAGGAAGAAAGGAAGACAGTGCCATTAGCCGGAGTGGTCTGAGATTCCTTGGATAAGGAAACCCTTTTATGAGGTTTGGCTTTGGGAAGGTGTGAAGTCATTCCAGGTGAGATAAGAGATTGGAGTTCTTGCAGGAGATGGGGCCATGAGAGGTGAGGGTACCAGTTTGATTGGAACACAGGTTTGTGTGGGGAGCGATGGTTGAGGAGGCTGGTCCAGGTTTGGGAGGGCCTTAAATGAAAGGTGGAAATATAATACAGTTGGGAATGTGTGGCACATTCAGCAATTTAAAAGTCTGTTGTCAGCCGGGTGCGGTAGCTCATGCCTGTAATCCCAGCATTTTGGGAGGCCAAGGAGGGAGAATCGCTTGAGGTCAGGAGTTTGAGACCAGTCTGACCAACAAAGCAAGACTCCCATCTCTGCAAAAAGTGACTGGGCATGGTGGCATGCACTTATAGTTCCAGCTACTCAGGAGGCTGAGGAAGGAGGTGCCTGAACCCAGGAGGTCAAGGCTGTGGTGAGCTGTCATCATGTCACTGCACTCCATCCTGGGTGACAGAGTGAAATCCCAACTAAAAAAAAAAAAAAAAAATACACACACACACACACACACACACACACACACACACACATAATCCTCAACCCAAGATCAGTCATCCTATTCATCAAGGTAATTTTAAAATCTAAGATAATAACCATGTGCTCCTCTTTCTAGAGAGTCCTGCCACACTTGACTTCCAGGTCAGAGGAGAGCAGCCTAAGGTGGAGCTGGGAATGCTTTCATTCGGCTTTTTCACACAGAGGAATGTTTACCTGTCCCTGCCTGTCCCGTGTGCCCACGGTACGCACACACCACCAAGCTGTCACATTCCCTGTCATGCAATGTTTTTGCCAGCACCTTCAAAGAAAACAGTTTTTAAAAAGTCAGAATGTGATTTCCTTAGTTATGAATCCAAAACACAGTGCTCAAGCCACCACACGAGTTACAGAAAAGTTTTCCGTATACATGGACCCCATTGTTGTTGAAGCAAGACTCTTTTGCATGTCTAGACAAACAGCCTTGAATGTTTTCACCAGAGCTGTCACTTCTTAATAACCCTTTCATCCAGGATCATTCCTTTTTAGTCTTGGATGGTAATTTTGCCCCAAGGAAGTCCAAAAGGTCTCACATGAAGACTTCTGTTTCATTTAGAGTTTGCCACAAATACTGGAAGAAAGTTTTCTGCCATTTATATAGTGTTGAGTAGAAGGCTGTCACTTATTTTAAAATAGTTTCTGTTCATAATATTTTGACCTACAATTACAGTGTGAAGCTGAGTCACCTGTCCTTGGGTTCACAGAGGAGTTTTCTCACACAACGACAAGAAAATGTGGAAAGTCTTGTATGAGGAAATTCGACTCTTATCTCTCATGAGTTATTGCTTCAGGAATGCACTTTACCAAAGTGGATTAGAAACTATTTGTAATGGGGAAATATATGCACCTTTTGAAAGCAAGGAAGAGGCTTTACCCGTGAAATCCCCACCTTCTTGCCAGTCTATACTGGAAGCTGAGAAGAGCTAAACCTGCTTATTCTCTGAATTGAGCCTGGAGCCGTTTGTTGTACCCTTTTTTTTTTTTTTTTTTTTTTACCAAAACCAATTTTTAAATTATTGATCCACTTTACTTCTATATCTGAGTAAAACTTTAACCTGACTCTTAGACATAAAAAATGCTTTAGTAGGAGCTCTTATTTTTGGAAAATGAAAACTTTCTGTTTCTATTAATGACAAAGTATTCCCCTGGTTTGTTTTTGAGATCCCATCATTGCATATACTCTGTCCCTTTAAAATATCCTTTTTGGAGGAGAAGGTGGAACAAACTTTCAGTAACTATAGTTTTTTCCTTTTTTTCTTAGATGGTTTAAGGAATTCTGCATTCACATACCACCATTATCCTATGTTCCACGTTCAAGGCCAAAGGTTAAAAATAAGTAAAGGAAGCAAAATTAAAGCAAGAGAGAATTATCTCTTAATTGTTTAGAGACTCCTGCAGTTTTACAGGAGTTTCTGTTGACCTGGAGAATAGAGGAAAACACGAAAGGCTTCATTCCTTACAAAACAGGTGAAACCGGCTCCTACCCTCTCATTCAATACAAATAGGAAATTTAGAAAAAGTGGAATAGAAGGCCAGGAAGAGCACAGATTGCTAGGCCTCTTTCATCAGGATTACTAAATTCATGTTACAGAACCAATCTGTAAGCTTTGGGTAACAGATCAAATAGAAACCAGTAGAACTGAGTCCACCCTGTTTCTCAAGAACAAAGGGTGAACCTTTATAAATGCTTCTCGGTTAGAGGACATGTGCTTGTCCACTATTTTTGTTCTTTGTAATCAAAGATGGATTTAAGGAATTAAAAAAAAAAAAATCTAAGTCTGTACTTAACTATTGTTAAGTGCACAACTTTCAAATAAAGAAAGGGAACAATGCCGGGCTCAGTGGCTCAGCCTGTAATCCCGTACCTTTGGGAGGCTGAGGTGAGTGGATTGCCTGAGCCCGCGGGTTCGAGACCCGCCTGGGCAAGCGAGACCTCATCTCTACAATAAATCAAAAAAAAAATCAGCCGGGCGTGGTAGCGTGCGCCTGTAGTTCCAGCTACTTGGAAGGCTGAGGCGGAAGGATCGCCGGAGCTCAGCAGGTTGAGGCTGCGGTGGCCGGGAGCGGCCACTGCACTCCAGTCTGGGCGACAGAGTGAGACTCCAACTCAAAAAAAAAGGGGGGAACAGTCACACCCGTTGTCTTCAGAGCCTCAGGGAATCCTAGAATATGTGCCCTGTGGACTGTGCCATAACTGACTAGTTACGTGGGCTGTTGCTAATGTCAAATCTGTGTTAGGTCGGGCATGGTGGCTCATGCCTATCCTAGCATTTTGGGAGACTAAGACAGAGGACTACTTGAGTTCAGGAGTTTGAGGCCAGCCTGCGCAGCATAGCAAGCCCTCATCTCTTTCCCCTTCCCATCCCCCCCCCAAAAAATTAGCTGAGTGTGGTGGTGTGCATCTGTAGTTCCAGCTACTACTCGGGAGGCTGAGGTGGAAGGATCACCCGAGCCCAGGAGATCGAGGCTGTGGTGAGCCTTGATTGTGCCACTGCACTCCTACTTGGGCAACCAAGTGAGACTGACTAAAAAAAAAAAATCTGTCAGTTAATAAAGAACTTGAAAAGTAGGTTAACAAGAGGCCAGGAAAAAAAAATCTGTGTGTACTAGGAATTGTAAATAGAGAGGAAGTAGAATCAATGTAATTTGGAATATCTTATTAAAATTTAAAACTATAAAATTAAAATTTAGATTATCTTATTCAGCTAGAGATGGTGTAAAAACTTGGCAGAAGTGTGATGTTATTTTCTCTATCTGCTGGCCAAAATAGTACTGTATACATGGGAATTTATGAGTTTTATCCACTCCTTTTCACTCCCTGGCCTGTGTAAAAAGTAAACATGAGCCCTAACCTTTCTGAAACTTTCTTTACCTTCAGGCTGAACACAGGCCTTGGACAGAAAGTTTTCAGATAAATTCCATGGAATTAGTAACAGAGGCATACATTTCTTTTCTCAACAGGAAAAACAGTGACTCTTTCCCCCCAAATAACTATATAGAAAAGAAAGTCATAGTCCAAATGAAAGACAACCCAATAAAAAATATAAGCAGAAGATTTTGAGCAAACATTTTTTCAAAAGAAGAAATATGAATGGCCAGTAAGCACATGCAAACATGCTCTGCAATTTTAGGCTTCAGGGAAATGCAAATTAAGATCACAATGTGATACCACTAGAGTGGCTAAAATGAAAAAGACAACACTAAATGTTGGTAAGACTGTGGAGTGCTAGAACTTTTCATATATTTGGTGCGGGTGCCAAATGGTTCAACCACTTTGAAAAATGGTTTGGCAGCTTCTTACAGAATGGAACATACATCTATCTTGTGATGCAGCAATTCTTCTCTTAGAATTAGGATTCCAAGAGAAAAGAAAGCGTATCTCCAAGAATGGAAAGCAGATGCCAGCCATGGTGTGACTTTGAACAACCATGGAATAAAAGCATAGAGAATGTGTCTGAGCTTGACATTTGGAATATTTTCTTTAGATTGTTCTAGAGTGGACCCCTAGAGAAGGAATGTAATCCTAACATGCGACTCAACTCTGCAGCTAACAATATTAGAAAATTAGTAAATGCTGTTTGTTTGTTTATTTTAAAGCTATGCTATTAAATATATAAAAATAGAATTATGTTATATTCTCCTGGTGAAACAAACCTTTCATTATATGGTCACATCTTTTCATTTCTAGTAATACTGTGAGGGGGACCCAAAAAACTGCAGAATGTATTTATAAAAAATTGTGTATTTATTCTTACATGTTTAAACTTTAGTCACCTTCAAAGTACTCTCTGTTTGATGCAATACACCTATCAAGATGCTTTTTCTACTGCTCAAAACAGTTTTTGAACTTGTTAAAAACTCGTTTTTTGTTTCACCTCTTCCACATCATCAAAATGTTTCCCTTTGAGGACTTTTTTCACCTAGTGAAACAGAAAAAGCCACTCAGGGTGAGACTGGGTGAATAGGGTGTGTGGGGCACCAGGGTCATCCGTTTTTGGTTAAAAACTGCTGAACACACAGTGCTGTGTGGGCAGGTGTGTTGTCATGGTGGAAAAACAGTCACCCGTTTGCCACAACTTGGTACGTTTCTTCCACAACGCAGCCTCTCACAATAATGCTAGCTGGTACACTGTTGCTGATGAGTTCATAGAACTCTTAACTAGCAGGGGAAGCCTCTACTCCAAGGGGCCTGCCCTCCAAAAGATAATTCTAGTTTTTTTGGATCCCCCTTGTGTTTCTCTTACAGTATATTTCATCTGACGCTAATGTGGCTACATCACATTTCTTTTGGTTAGTATTTGTCTTCTGACTTCTTCCATTCATTTACTTTCTACTTTTTTCAACCTGTGTTTTAGGTTTGCGTCTTGTAGACAGTGAGTTGTTAGAGTTCCTTTTTCGAAAGTTGATTGAGATTCTCCCCACCACCATCTCTACTAATTCCAATTCTCCCACTTCTACTGACTTGGAAGATATAACTTCTTTTTTTTTAAGTAGCTATTCTTGGATTTTTAACATGGCTATGTACTGAAGTCTAAAGTTAGCCAATACTTTACCTCCCACTGAGCAGTGTAAGGTTTTTCTAATGCTTTTACCTCCAGCCACCTCCCTTCGGGCTTCTGTGCAATTGTTTGATATTTTAGATGTCTTTTATTTTTATTTATCTTATTTTATTATTATTATTTGAGACAGCATTTTAGTCTGTCACACAGGCTGGAATGCAATGGCACCATCACTGCTTGCCACAGCTTTGACCTCCTGGGCTCAAGCGACTCACCACAGCCTAGACCTCCTGGGCTCAAGCGATCTTTCCACCTCAACCTCCCAAGTAGCTGAGACTACAGACACACACCATCATGCCCGCTAACTTTTTAATTTTTCTGTAGAAATGAGGTCTTGCTATGTTGCCCAGGCTGGTCTTGAACCCCTAGGCTCAAATAATTCTCCTGCCTCATCCTCCCAAAGTGCTGGGATTATAAGTGTGAGCCACTGCACCCGGCCTTGTTTTTCTTTTGAAACTCCATGAACTAGACCTTGTTACTTATTCCATCACAGTTTGTTTATATTTACCTACATGTTGATAATTTTTCAGTGTACCATTTTCTTGCATAACTCAGACCTTCCCCAAAGGATCATTTCCCTTCTTCTTGGGGTACACTTTTAAGTTTATTTAGTGAAGGTATTTGGTGGTGAACTATCTCAGTTTTCTGAAATATATTTTGCCCTCATTCTGAAAGCTAGTTTCTCTGGTAACATAGACACTTAAGGGTTAGAATGAACTTCACTGAACATTTGGGTCAGCTTTTCCATCTCCAGAGAAAGCCTGCCACTGGGCACAGAAGGAATACGTGACTTTTTCTGGGTTCCCGCTGATAAATGAGTTCTTAGCCTGATACCGAAGATGTCCCCCAGCCTGTTTCCTTTCGTCTCCAAGCCAGGATCCTCAGCACCTGTTCTGCCACCCTGTGGGAGCCCTTTGCATTAGAGAAATTGGTTTTCTTGTTGTTCTCCAGCACGATGTACCTAGGCTTATGTCATTCTTCCCAGGGAGAATGTCCTCTCCAAATTCCTCTCCTTACCTTGTTCTAAGTTCTATTCTTCTATCATGGCAGCTTTCCTGACCACAGTAGCCCTTGGGGATCTTTTTCTGCCCCTCACCTCTCCAACACCTGCAGAGGGCACTTAGCTTTGGGTGCTTGTGCTTTTATCTCTTTGTAGCTTGTTTCTCCAACTAGAATGTAGTACATCTAGGTCATTGATCTCTAAACCTTTTTGATCATGCAGCCATCAGTGAACAATTGTTGAACATGTACTCCAAATAGAGGTATATGTATATACATATACATGAATGTGAACATATACTCCAAATGTATGTATATTTTCTTATAAATGATATATATAGTACTGTGTATGTTATAAACACTATAAAATCCACAAAATTGTTTACACTGTTTAAAAAATAAGCAAGTTCAATTTCTTCATCTTTTTAAATTTTTATTTTATTCCTGTTTAATTAAAGGCATAATGTAATTGTCAAAAAAAAACAAACCGAAAAAGCAAACCTGGTAGTCAAGATAATATGCTTCTAAGTTGTTAGCTTCTGACAAGGAGTAGCCATATGTTGTAAAGGACAGATGACTTAATCAGCTTTCTCCTTTCCTTTTTTTTTTTTCTTTTGAGGGATAGAGTCTTGCTCTATTGCCCAGGCTGGAGTGCAGTGGGGTGATCATTGCTCACTGCAGCCTCAAACTCTTGGGCTTAAGCAATCTTCCCACCTCAGCCGCCTGAGTAGCTACAACTATAGGCTCGTACCACTATGTCTGGGTAATTTTATTTTTATTTTATAGACTAGATCTCACTATGTTGCCCAGGCTGGTCTCAAACTCCTGGCCTCCCTCCTTGGCTTCTCAAAGTGTTGGGATTACAGGCGTGAACCATTGCACACAGCCCTTCCTTAAAAAAAAAAAAAGCCCAAAAAAGTGGCTGAGACTCAAAGCCTTTACATAAGAGTTGCAGGAAATTTGGTTGTGTGATAAAGGTAGTTTGCCTTCAGTGTTGGATTTTGGATTTGGCTGTTTACAATGAGCAGGAGTACAGCAGTTTTAAAAGTCATGTTGAATTGGCAGCGTGAGCAAGGCAGCATGGCTTTCATTTTAGCCACGCAGTTGGAGGGGAAAATGACCAGGGAGCATACTCCTCGTGGCCAATATCCTTTAAGGTTTTTCCAAAATCATAAAATCAGAACTTGAGAGCTTAGAAGAGACCTTAGAAAGCTACTTGTGGATAAGGGAGAAAAAAATAGAAAGGGGAATGGAATAAGCCAAATAAAAGGGCAGGATTCTTTTAGTTCTCAGCAGGAAACACATGTTTATCTGGAAAAGATTTTGGTTAGACAGGTTGTTTGTATAAGAATCTTTTTTGTGAGGAAGGAAGGCCGACCTGGGCTTGGAGGCTGGGGTGGGGGTGGGGAGAGCAGTCCCTAAATTTCCAGTGCATTCGGAAAAACACTCAGATTTCAAACAAAGATGGCGCCCTACATTCAGGGGGTGGAGGGATGAGGGGTGAGAGGTCTACTCATGCTATTTGCTTACTTTTAAGTGGTGGTGCATACTCATTTTATAAAATGGGATGATTAAATGCTAGTTTTAGTATTCACAGCTGTAAGAACAGAAATAGCAACTTTTAAAAAGATATGGAAAGATGTTTGGGGTTAAAAGTAGTTGGCATTACAACATACTGAGTATGATCCCGCTGATTGAAGGCTGTGCCTCTGTATGGTGTATACATTTGACATGTCCACCAAGATGTTCAGTGATTGCTAATATAGTAAGATTTAAGATGATTTTCAAAAGGTACTCCTCTTTGTAGTTTTCTGTACATGTTTTTCATAGTGATTGTCATATTATCTCTATAAACAAGGGCAGTAACAAAAGCAAAAAGAGACATCCTACATGTTGTCCCTGCTCTGACAGCTGAGACCAGGCTACAGCTACATTGTTCTCTTACGTCACATTTAAAAGGTTGTCAGGAGGACAGGGGCTCATGAATGGTAAAGTTTCCCCCTAGTAAAATTTAGTAAGTGAGGACAAAATAAAATTTTCAAGTACTTGGAAAATGCTTACATTTTTAAGCATATAAAACATAGATACTTGCCATGTATATGCTATGTATATTTTTTTAAAAGAAAAAAAATCTCAAATACAAATCTAATATAAGCTTGGTGCTGATGATAATGCCATTTTGAGGCAGAATAGCAATGAAAGCCATGATAGGACTGCCCCCTACATGATCCCATCCAAATTTGATGGAACAGAAGCACTTTTCCTCATCATCCTTAAACCTTCTGAGGAATGCTTAATTTTCACTTTTTATTTAATTTATTTTAATATTTTAATTTTAAGACAGGGTCTCACTCTGTCACCCAGGCTAGAATGCAGTAGCACGATCATGGCTCACTGCAGCCTCAAACTCCTGGACTCAAGTGATCCTCCTGCCTCAGCTTCCTGAGTAGCTGGGACTACAGGTGTATTCTATCACATCTGGCTAATTTTTTTTTTTTTTTTTTTTTTGTAGAGACAAGTTCTTGCTATAATATTGCCCAGGCTGGTCTCAAACTCCCACTTCAGTCTTCCAAAGTGTTTGGATTATAGACCTGAACTACCATGCCTGACTGATCTTCATTTTTAAAAAAATGAAGAATGAAGAAGTGGCAGCTAGAAGCCTATATATGAATGAAATGAATGGAGAAAAATGAAATATTTGTAGAGTCATAGCAAGAGAGTAGGAATCCTTAACATTTGTGCAGAAGGAAACTGGAGGATTCTTGGCAGTTGCTGGTGGGGGATGGGAGGGCATGTCCATCATTAGATTACATGGGCAGGAAGAAGTAGACACAATGATAGTTGGAGATTATTGTGGTAAACATTTTCTACATGTGCGTCACCTCATTCCACAAAGAGTTTAAAGAAGCTCACAGAAAATATATATGGCAGTAAATTATCAATAAGAAATGAAGACGGGGTAAGTACAAATACATGACTATAAGATGTATAGTTCCTCAATACATGACTATAGCAAATATAGCCCCGCCCATATTTCCTCTCAGCCCACAAAAGAAGACTGGATAGGCTGGGGATTCACACCCTCCTTCCCCTGAAGCAGCCATCAGCCTGTGACAAATGGGAACAGGAGGGTGAACAACCCAGTTTCCTTACCCCCTGAAGGTGTTCTGCCAACTCCTTGAAAACCCCAGCAGGAACTGAGCCTCAGTCACCCACACTGGAAGCCTCTCAGTAACACACTCATCATGGATTTTCTTTCCTTCCCTTTCTCACTTCTCTAATCCCTTGGTGCTTCTGGGGATTCTTTCCCAAATAAACTACTTGCCACTTAAGTCTTTGTCCAGAACTCTGCTCCTAATCCAAATGAAGACAGGTGTAGACAGAACAG
Source organism: Tarsius wallacei (assembly GCA_963574415.1). Lineage (NCBI taxonomy): Eukaryota > Metazoa > Chordata > Mammalia > Primates > Tarsiidae > Tarsius > Tarsius wallacei. Next base: position 17,903 of record CAUYQG010042520.1, read on the forward strand.
AGCAAGGATAAGCAAAGCAAGAGAAGAAGGATCTGAAAGTATCTCTAGTTGCTTATCTGGGTGACTTCCAGGAAATTGGTACTATGATCCAGGAGGAAGAGTGGATTGAAGAGGGGCAGAGGGGTTTCAACCCAACAAATGTCAAGTTTTGGGTAGTTTGGGAATATCAGGAAGGGATTGAGAAGCTACTTAGAAATAAGTTTAGTAACTAGAGCCAGAGCTGGCTGGGTACAGTGGTGTACACCCGTAGTTCAGACACTTGGGCGGCTGAGGTGGTAGGATCACGTGGGACCTGGAGTTTCAGGCCAGCTTGGACAACATAGTGAGACCTCATTACAATGAAAGAAAAAAAAAAGCTAGAACTGTGTATTTGGGAGTCTTCAGTATACAGGCAATTGGTGAACAAACATCTAGAAAGATGGCGTTCAGTGAACCTTGGGGCACGCACATGTTTAAAGTTGGGTGAAAGAGAAGAGCCAGTGAAGGAGACTTAGAAGAGAATTGTAGAGGGATGAACCAGGTGCTGTTGTTGGAGCCAAGGTCCCTTTCTTCAAGGACTAAGAAGGAGGGGAGAGTTTGTACTTGGGAGTTTGCGTGAAAAAGGTAAGAAGATGGCAGAGGAAGAGGGGAGGCCAGGATTCTCCTCTCGTAATGATGTAGTGAGAGGCTTTGCCCATGGCTCCACATGGAACTTTGGTGCTGTTTTGATGGTACCACACTGGCGTTCTTTTCTGCTCACCCATCTGCCAGCAGAGGAGGCTAGAGCAATGGGTGAGCATGGGCCCAGCTTCCATGGGTGCTGTGAGCCACGAGTCCCACCCAAGAGAATCAATCTAGGAACAAATTATTTTCCTCTCTTCCTTGTGTTATCTCAGAATTTATAGGTGTTTGTGTGGGCTGAGCATGCTCAGAGAGAGCCAAATCCCTGAGAAACGCTGTGTTAGAGCCTGTAGAGTCAGGGCTCATAATACAGCCAGTCTGATCACTGAGTTTGGAAATAGCCGCAAGTCATATTGTTAAACTCTTTTCAAAAGCACAGGAGATTCTGTCCTACTCAGTGTCCTACTCATTTGAGAGGTTTTTGCTGCCATATTTAAGCACATAACCCTTTGCTGCATCTTCTGTTGCTGGAGCTGGTACCCATTCCCGGAATCCTTGCCCTGTCCTGGTCCACCGAGTTCTCCTTCCACTTCTCCAAACAACAGCTAATCTGAAAATCTCCCTTAATTAATTAGAGGGTGAGGTGTGCAACTCCTGTGATTCCTCCTGCAAACAGTGCCATTCCACTCACCCACTGGTGGTGTATACATATAAATACTCACATATGTTATATATTTGCTTAATGCATGTCCTGATCTTTCTCTGTTTGTGTGATTATTGTCTCAGCCAGGGTTCATCTGTGTTGACATTTGTATGCATCATTCTCTATGCAGATAGTTTGGTGATCAGAGAGTTGCTTATTCAGTGTGTTTGAGAATGTTAAGCAAAATTCTCTTGCTACCTTTTCTCATTATCTTTAAGGGATATAGGTTTGAGACTTAAACAGCATAATATTTTCTGGATTTTTCTTAGCTAGTAACTTTGCTCACTCTAAGGTTTTCATGTTTGTTTTTCTCACAGTTGTTCCCTCCTACATTCACAAATGATAAAACAAATATCTCAGGAAGAAGAAAAAATATGTTTAATAGTATACTCGGTAAATCAGTAATAGCAAACATAGTCTGGCATCTTGACGTCTGTCATTGGCTGCTTGACCTCACTTTACCTTCCTGTTAGGTTCTGTTTCCTCACCAGAAAATGTATGACTTTCCAGGGATACCAGGAGAACCAATATGAATGAAGGACAGAGTGTAGCGTGGTGTGGAAGAGTCTAGTGACTGTTCTGGCACTAGCTAGCTAGATTAATCTAGGGCATGTTAACTTCTCTAGGTAATGACTTCCTAGGTATTCATTCTTCTTCTAGACAATTAGACAATTGAGTTAAAAATCCTATTTCTAGAATTCTATGGGAATGTAAATTAAGGGTTTTAACAACAATTACAATAGGTGACGGTTATTACCTTCCAGGTACTTTTCTAGTTATGTTGCACTTTTTAACTCGTTGAGTCCTCAAAATGGCCCGATGAGGAACATATTTTTCACATTCTATAGAGGAGGAAATGGAGGCACGGGATGTTAAACAACTTGCCCAAGGTCACCTAGCTTCTAAAGGGGAAAAGTAGTATTACACCCTGGGCTGAGATCCCACATCCTCAGCCGCCATGCTGTCTTGCCCGATGTTGTATAGAAAGGCTGTTCAACCTCTTCAGCATAGTTGCTTAAAGACAAGCCAGAGATCTTAGTAAACCATGGTGTCTTTGCTATCAGGCAAATTCAACTCAAGGGTTAAATTGTATTTTACACTGATTTAAAGTTATTTTCTTTATGCATTTTATATCAGTTCTGGAAACTAAAAAGTGTCATGCCATACATTTTTGCTCTCAGATTTCATTGGCTTATAATCATTTTGAAAATTAGGAGCTGTGATCCATGCTTTTACCCCACATGGGAATGTTTCAAAAGTCCTTTCAAATATATATTTCTGTGGCTAGCATACAAAACCTTAAATTTAGGCAGATAGAGCAGAAGACTTAAAGAGGGCGAGGCATTGACTATTTTTGAGATAAAGCTAAAACATTTTTGCAGAGGCTTCAGAGACAAAAGTGGCTCCTCCACAAAAGCCTCACGTGCCCAACACAAGTTTCAGTTCAGCAGAACTTTTTGCAAATGAAAATTTGCCCTGGGGTGGTTTGGTGACTCCTAGGCACTTGTGCATTCTAAAGTTCTCAAAAGGAGCATGTGGGGTGCAATCAGGTCTTAAGAAAGAATTTGGGTTCAGAATAGTTCATCTTCATTATATTTGACATAATTATGCTGCACCCTGTCTTTTTTAAAACCAACTCCTGGTGAGGCAAATCCGGCTGGAGGCCTGCACCCCTCTGGAGACTGGAATGTGAATTTTCCTGCTGGGGCACAGAGCCAGCTTCCTATTTACTTAGAGGGCGTGGGCACCTTGGGGGCCAAACAGAAGTTGCAATGCAAGTTCTGGTGCAAAGCATGTTCGGGTTGCCTGACATGTCTGGCTAAAGTATTATCTGAGAGATTTCTCAAAGCCCTGGTTGATTTAAGGCACAGCAGATTCAATATATATATATATATTTAAGTTCTTTTAATTCAGTCCTAAGTAAACAGAAGGCTGCTGCCAACACTGAAGAAATGCCCCAGCATTCCGATGTGAAGTGTGCTTCAAGGCTGCAGGCCTGTGGCCAGCATGCAAGGGGAGAGCTCTTTCTTTTGTTTATGGCATCAATCCACAGCACGGTGACAGTGAAAGTCAGTGGAAGCCATGGGGGCCCCAGTTTTTTGTTTGCTTGTTTGCTTTGTTCCCCTAAATTATTTATTTTTATTCACACATGATAACTACATATTTTCACAGTACACGTGATCATTTGATATGTTCATGTAATCAAATAAGGGTCGTTGGGATATCCATCACCTTCTATATTTATCTTTTTTATACTAGAAACTTAAACTTTTCTATTTTGAAATGTACAATCAATTAATGTTAATTATAGTCGCCCTACTGATCTATTGAACACTAGGTCTTATTCTTTCTAAGTGTACATTTGTACTATTGTAGTTTTTTTTTTTTTTTTTTAAAGTCAGAGTCTCACTCTGTTACCCAGGCTGGAGTACAGTGTGCATACTCATGGCCACCACAGCCTTGACCTCCTGGGCTCATGAGATTCTTCTGACTCAGCCTTCCAAGTAGCTTGGAGTATAGGTGTGCACCACCACGCTTGGCTAACTTTTTTATTTATTGTAGAGATGAGCTTCCGCCAAGTTGCCCAGGCTAGTCTTGAACCCCTGGGCTCAGGCAGTCCTCCCAAAGTGCTGAGATTACAGGTGTGAGCCACTGCGTCTGGCCGTTTGTACTTATTAGTCAACCTTTTTTCACTCTCCACCTTCCTACTCTTCCTGGTCTCCGGTAACCACCAGTCTACTCAAGAAATCTACATTTTTAACTCCCACATGTGATGAAAACTTGTGATTTTTGTCTTTTTGTTCTTATTATACTTAATGATCTCCAGTTCCATCAGTGGAATTAAAGGACTCTGATTTTTTTAGTGGCTGTGTTGTGTATATTTTTTTATGTGACCAGATGTCTTACAAATTCCCAAGTGTGTGAGTGTTTGCGTGTGTGTACGTTTGCTTTTTAAACAAAAAGAGCTCACTTGCAAAAGAATACAGAACAGGAGAAAGAGGTGGACCAGACACAGCCCCCAGGTTGTGCGTGCGGAAAGAGACTGAGGTACACTTCCAGCTACAGTGGGAACAGAGGGTGGTAGCGTGTCACCTGGCTGCAGGATTCAGGGCAGGCCGCTCTGTCACTAAAAAAAGCAGGTAGGTTACGTCTGAATTAACTAGTTGGGAAAAAAGAGGGAAGGGCCAAAGGCAGGAGCCAAGACAGCAAGATATGCCTGGCATGGCAGACAGTTACGAGCAGTTCTTCCCTAAATCCTCCAGTTATAAGGAATCGACTGGAATATTCAAAGGTCATGCTACTGCTGTGGCAATAGCTGTTGAGGAAAAAAAAAGATTCAATTCATGAAATAGTAAAAATGCAAGTGAGCTAGCCTTTTAACCAATCATTATAGTATTAAGGGATTAAATAAGTAAGTTCTTGGTAATTAGGCCCCCAGGGAAAATTTAACTTGCATCTAGGTATGATAAGTGTTTAGTATTTCAATACAAGTTTTGCTTTGGCCAGTATTGAGCAGAGTCTCCAGCTGGTGATAACATAGGCTAGATAGAGGGTGATCTCATTAGCCTAATTTTATCATCTGCCAACAAGGGAACATTAAAGTCTGTTTACTTTGTGGTTACTAAATGACTTCTGGAAATATCATGGAAGAGAGCAGTGTAGTAGCTTCTTTTCTTATGTGATCCTTATCTGCAGTTGTAAGATCCTGTCAGGAATATTGATTATGACACTATCCATAGGGCTGAGGACAGGGTTATGTTTTATCTTCTTAAGAGAGATGAGAAACCTGAGAATTTAAATAATTAGGCTGCTTGCCAAAGATTACACATACCTTCTAACAAAAACTGCAGCAGTTACAATTTTAACTCTGTAGTCTCTGAAGATATTGAAGTGTTAGCCAAATTTTTTTTTAATAAAAAAAAGGTTTTATTTTTTGTTTTTGTTTTTTATTTTTAAGAGACAGACTCATTATGTTGCCCAGGCTGGTTTCAAACTCCTGGCCCTGAACAGTCTTCCCACCTTGACCTCCCAAAGTGCTAGAATGACAGTTTTGAGCCTCTGCACCTTGCTGCACATTCGTTTTTTTGTTTACATTTAGTTTTTTTGCAATTTCTTGTGTAGACTCTGAATTTTATTGTTAAAAAGAGTGTGTAAGCCGGGCTCGGTGGCTCAGCCTGTAATCCCGTGCCTTGGGAGGCTGAGGTGAGTGGATTGCCTGAGCCCGCGGGTTCGAGACCCGCCTGGCCAAGCGAGACCTCATCTCTACAATAAATCAAAAAATTAGCTGGGCGTGGTAGTGCGCGCCTGTAGTTTCGGCTACTTGGAAGGCTGAGGCGGAAGGATCGCCGGAGCCCAGCAGGTTGAGGCTGAGGTGGCCAGGAGCGGCCACTATACTCCAGTCTGGGCGACAGAGTGAGACTCCAACTCTTTTGGGCAGGCCTCTCATAGTCAGTGTGTGGGAAGTTCCTTCTTCAGTTTGAGAGGATACCAGAATTAAAGGAGAAGCATGAGAAATGCTGTTTCACCAGCCAGCAGTTACAGCCCATAGATGGACCCAAGATCCCAGACAACTGTGGCTAGGAGACTGTGCTGAGGTCACATACTGTCGTGTCAGAGCCCTAGGAAACTCATGGTTGGTGTTGCAGGAGATTGGCCCAAAATGGCCAATTATAACCAAGCAATGGGCATCTCAGGGGCTTCCATAGGTCTAACCTTGACACAGGTCTAACCTTGATAAATGAGAGTCCTAATAAGGTCTTTAGGAAAGCATGGTGATTTGGGGTGGGAGGTGATGTTTTGGGTCTTGAAGAAAGAAAAAAATAAATAATATTTGAACTATCAAACTTTCTTATACATTAGGTACGCCTAGATTAATAATATGATGTTCTTTTTCCTTCCTTTTAAATATACAGCTACTCTCCAGAGAGACCGAATCTTCAAACATTTTACCAGGAAGCGCCAAAGGGCTATGCGAAGGCGAGTCCACCAGATCAATGGACACAAGTTTATGGCCACGTACCTGAGGCAGCCCACCTACTGCTCTCACTGCCGGGAGTTTATCTGGTAAGAGGCTTCCTGACGACTCTCCTCCTGGGAACTTCTCTCTAACAGAGACTTCCTCTGGTTATGTGTGACTTCAGGAGAAAGCATCACAATCAAGAATTCTTTTAGGATCTAATTTTTGCCTCTTATTCTAATATATTAGCCCAGTATTTTTAATCCCCTTTGCAAAAAAAAAAAAAAAGGAAAAAAACTAAATAATTTACAGATCCAAGTTTTAGATATTATTTCTTATTTTAAATCATCTTGGGAAAGATGTTAATGAATCATGGACTGGTCAAAAAGCATAAATCAGGGAAAGAAGCTAATCAGTCAGTAGCTAGATCATCAATAAATCGGGTAATCAACCCCTGGGGACAAAGGAAAAATCGACAGTATTGCTTTAAGAAGGCATGCATCACATGATGACTTATAGAAATTAGTAGTTGTAGCCGGGCTTGGTGGCTCAGCCTGTAATTCCAGCGCTTTGGGAGGCTGAGATGAGTGGATTGCCTGAGCCCCTGGGTTCGTGACCCTCCTGGGCAACCTGGTGAGACCTTACCTCTACAATAAATCAAAAATTAGCCAGGCGTGGTAGCACACGCCTGTAGTTCCAGCTACTTGGAAGGCTGAGGCGGAAGGATGCCGGAGCCCAGCAGGTCAAGGCTGCGGTGGCTGGGAGTGGCCACTGCACTCCAGTCTGGGCGACAGAGTGAGACTCCAACTCAAAAAAAAAGAAAAAGAAGAAGGAAATTAGTGGTTGCAAGGAAACTAAGCACACAGTAGTTATTTATTTATATATTTATTTATTTATTTTGAGTTGATGTCTCACTTTGTTGTCCAGGCTGGAGTGCAGTGGCACAATCACAGCTACTGTAGCCTTAACCTCCTGGACTCAGGCAATTCTTCTGCCTCAGCCTCCAAGTAGCTGGGACTACAGGCGTGTGCCACCACTCCTGGCTAATTTATTTAGTTTATTATAGGGATGAGGTCTCACCATGTTGCCCAGGCTGCTCTTGAACTCCTGGACTTGGGCAATCCTCTTGCCTTGGCCTCCCAAAGCGCTGGAATTACAGATGTGAGCCACCAGACCCAGCAGCACACAGTCTTTTTAAGCCTCATGGTATGTAGCTGAAGGTCATAGCCTTTAGTGATCAGATACTATAATCGAATCCCTGACAATTGGGAACTAAGATAATTAAACATCAAAAAATTCTGGAGATTTGGTGCCATATGTTACCAGACATACAACTGAAGCTTAAGTCTCGGTGTCAGTGGCAAATCTACAATGTAAAATAAATTTAAGCAATAGTTATCTTCAAAGAGAGCAACATTAAGTGTATTCCTTTGGAACAGAAGAAAGAAATAACCCCTCACACACACTTGCATGCATGTACTACACAGGCATCTCAGAAGGAGAAAGCAGTTTAGTAGTATGAAAAGAGATCTGTGTTTTTGTTGCAAGCTTCAATCATTTTGTATCATGAAGGCAGAAACCCTTGGTTCACAGTCATTTCTGAATATTGATCAGTTACTTTGTATTATGTTTTCTGCTATGGCTTTGGATTTTATACGAATTAGCAGTCAGAACCTAGAGTGAGTTAGTGTTTCTGGCATTTTTAATCAAGAAGAGTCTGCTGAAGCCCTAAATCAGCTGGTGATACGAAGCCTACAAATGTGTCATAACTATAATCTCTAGGAAAAAATGTCTATCACTGTTTTGGAAGGGGTGGCAAATGAGCAGCTCTGGCATCTCTGAGCCCATGTTCCTTCTTTGCAGCAGTCTGCACACTCTGGGTGGCCACAGTCCCACTCTCTGGATCACTTGACCTGAAGATGTTTGCCCATTGCAGTGTGTTTCATGTCACACCACTCTGTTTTCCTCTTTTATGTGACTGCCTAGGCCCTATAGGCATTTGTGGTGATGATCTCTGACCTCAACTAATGTTCGTAATGGAGACTTATTTGTTAACTTCACTGACTTCTTTCCACCTAGGAACTATTAACCACCCCCTCACAACTAGCCTTTAACTCTCTCAATGCACACACACTCTCTCTCTCACTTAAAATGTTGATGTATGTATTACATATATATGGTTAAGAGTATATACTCTGGCATTCAGTCTTATCACCAAGTGGGCATATGACTTAGTCAGGTTATATAACCTGTTAGTGTCTGCTCATTTACAAAGTAGAGACAACAATTTTATTTTACTTATACAACTCACTTTCATATAGCACTTGAAATACCAGGCACGATGCTAAGCATTTTACATTATCAACTTGTTTTTATCCTCACAGTCACTCTGGGAAGTAGGTCCTGTTATCATCATTCCCTTTTATGGATGAGGAAACTGGCTGAAAGTGTCAGGCCATCTCACTTCAGAGTCTGTGCTCTTAATCATGCTATTATGTGTGATATCTCCTGTGGCTTTTTGTGAGGATTAAATGAGATTGTGTTTATCTGCCACTTGGCCCAGCGCCTGGCACATCTCACATACTTAGTTAATGTGGTCTTTGTTAATGAGAATAATATTCCCATTGCCCATAGAATATATTAGGATATTAGGGCAAGACAGAGATGGAAGCTGTGGGCCTGAAAGGCATATTGAGGAGGAGCTCAGCGCCCTGTGGACTCTAAGGTGATGGGGGAACAGGGATGAGGGCAAGTGCTCTGGGTCAGGCAGGTGCCTAGACTGATGTGTGCTTCTGTACATGTGTCTGTGTCTGTTTGCTTCAGCATCTGTACATCTTTATATGTATTGAGAGATGTTAGGTGGTAGAGTCACTCTTTAGGCTGAGACTCAGCCACATGTAGAGATGAGGGTTCATTTCTATCGAGGACAGGTGATTACTGTAGAGGAAAGTGGGATGGGAATTGTTGTACTCACCCATCTGTGTCATCTAGGCCAGGCATGTCCAGTCCATGGCCTGTGGGTTGCTTGTAGCCCAGGACAGCTAGGAATGCAGCCCCACAAAATTTTTAAAGATCATGTGTGTTTTAGCATTTATTTTCTTCATGACCCCATGCGAAGTTCCATTTTTGGAGTTCACAATCACACCTTATTCATGACATCACTTGTGGGCAGCACATACATTTGTGAACAGCTGTTTTCAGTGATGAAGCACACGAAAAGCAAAATTCGAACACACATTCCTGACGAGCACCTTGAGAACTCACTAAGAATTGCAACCACTTCCATCAAACCAGACATTCTTAGATTAGCTTTACAAAAACAAGGTCAAATTTCCCACTAGTTTTCTATAGTTCTCATTTTTCTAAACTTTATAATAATATATATATATGTATGAAGTCTTGTTATGTATATATAATAACTATATTATATAATTTATGTGCAGCCCAAGACAATTCCTCTTTACTCAGTGCAGCCCAGGGAAGCCGAAGGATTGGATACTCCTGATCTAGAACATTCTAATCTGTCAGATGATATGTGTGTCTTATGGTAACAAACAAAGGCTCAAAAAACACATCATCTCTGCTTCTTCTCTGGAACTGTGTTTTTCATAAAGGAATAGAGGATGAAATGTGTTTTCCTTAAGGACTGTAGGAGAGTTATTGCTGAAATATTTGACTGATGGTCATTTTCTTCTCTTTGACAGGGGAGTCTTTGGGAAACAGGGTTATCAATGCCAAGGTAAGAAAACATTTTTAAAACGCTATTTAATCTTGTTCCTATATTAAAACAATGATTATACCAAGAGAAAACAGGATGCCTTCCATTAATATTATGATAAATAACTGTAAGTCAAAGGAGACTCCTGTGTGGTCATAGCTATTTAGTTTGGGTTAGATCTTGGCTATATTTTAGACAGTGTAGAGGGGATTTTTTATTTCTAAAGCCAGGATACCTAGTAGAGTTTCATTGTTCTGAAGTTCTATCTCTGCAATAGCATGAAAGTACTTAAAGGTAATGCCATTTTGTGAGTATACCTTTAAATTTTGAAGATAAACCTTTGTTATTTACAGTCCCATTGTCAATAGTGGTAAACAGTAACCAATGCTGTTTACTCCATACCTACTTAGGGAATAGAAACTATTATCTAAGTTTTTTTTTTTTTTTAATTTTCTAATTTTAAAGAAAAAAGTAAGAAATGTCCAAACTGAACCCGTGATTGATCTTGCAAGTTATAACAGGCTACATTTATTTTACTTTTCACAATTCTAAGACAGAACCAATTGACTAGTGTTCCAGCAGAATTGGAATAAGATACAAAGGAAGGAGTGAAAGAAGAGCCCTTACTCAGATGGTTTAGCTAGCCTGGATCAGGCTTGCCTTTTATTTGGGCCTCCTGTAACCTTTGACTTAAGTATCATCACATGGTATATATACGTAGTATCCATTTCCCTATATAGATGATTGATAAAATAGCACTACCTATCCTAGAGTGTTTGCCTCCATGTAAATAAGGAAGTCCCACCTCCTCTTCTGGAGAAGAAGGAAAGACATTATTTCCCTTGGATGAACTGAATAAGACCTACTCTTGGATCTAACTTTGACTTAATATGTATATGCAATTCCAATAAGCTCTCAAAGTTAGGGAAAAAAGTAACAACAATAATTGACTTATGTGCTTTTAATCTCCGCCCCATATGAAAAGATAGTTTACAAGCCGCAATCCATGCCTCCCTGGCACAGGGGTATGCCCTGCAGTCCTCTCTGACCCATCTTAGGCACACCAAGACAAGTTGAGAAGCTCTGGATAGACAAGACTACAGTTTTGAATTTAAAGTATGTGATTTATAATGTATCTCTGTTGTTATTTTATTTCTTTTCCTCTTTCGCCTGTATTGCCAGGCTATTTGATAGCCTGATTTTTCCATGGGTCACCTGCTGTTTAGAGAACAGCAAAAAAATATTAGGAGACATGAAGACACCACTTTGTTGACATCTTGCTAGGGGATATAAATGCCTGGCTGGAGAGAGATATACCAGGCTAACAGTGATCAAAAGCAAACTAGGGTAGGAATTTTGGACAAAGCTGACTTCAGAGCAAGGAAAATTGGCAGGGAGAGAGAGAGAGGCGATAATACATGATCATTTTTCCAAGAAGACATCACTATCTCGAACATGTATATACCCAACAACAGGCCATAAAATATATGAGACAAACTGATAGAACTACAAGGAAATAGAGACATGTCTAATATTAGAGTTGGAGACTTCAGTGTCTCAGTAATTAATATATCTAGTAGGCAGAAAATCAGTAGAGATGTAGTTGGCCTAAACAACATTATCACAACTAGGTCAAATGGACATTTATAGAATACTATACTCAATAACAGCAGATTCCATATTCTTCTCAAACTCATGAAAAACATTTATCAGCATACGAGGTCTGATAATTAAGTTCACCAACTCATCCTAGAAAAAGTGCTACATACCTCATTGCTGAATATCACTATGGTCACCTTCGAAGTGCTCCCCTTGGGAAGCTATGCACCGGCACCAGCACCTAGTCTACCCG
>CAUYQG010042522.1:0-92205 GCA_963574415.1 Tarsius wallacei
CATATTCATTCTAAAACTCAATTTGAACTATACTTTGTCAACTTTTTATTACATATCTACTTTGTTTATTACCAAATTGGTTCTCTAATCCCCTTAATTCTCATAATAACTTCATGAGAATAGCATATGATTTTAATAAACTATATAAAAATAAAGTGTGAGACTTGATACAAAATAAATTATTAGATTATTATTATTGAAATAATAATGATTATAATATAAACACAAACTTGTGTTTCCATAGGAGAAGATATATGAGGTGGACCCAAAAAACCCAGAACTTACTTATTTAAAAATTGTGAGCCGGGCTTGGTGGCTCAGCCTGTAATCCCGCGCCTTGGGAGGCTGAGGTGAGTGGATTGCCTGAGCCCGCGGGTTCGAGACCCGACTGGGCAGGCAAAACCTCATCTCTACAATAAATCAAAAAAATTAGCCGGGCGTGGTAGCGCGGGCCTGTAGTTCCGGCTACTCAGAAGGCTGAGGCGGAAGGATCGCCGGAGCCCAGCAGGCCGAGGCTGCGGTGGCCGGGAGCGGCCACTACACTCCAGTCTGGGCGACAGAGTGAGACTCCAACTCAAAAAAAAAAAAAATTGTGTATTTATTTTTACATGTTTAAACTCCAGTTCACCTTCAGAGTACTCTATTTGATACAATACACCTGTCAAGATACTTTTTTCACTGCTTGGAACAGTTTTTGAACTTGTCAATTTTGATGCCTTTTAGGGCTTCTGCTGTTTTTTGTTTCACCTCTTCCACATTGACAAAACATTTCCCATTGAGGACTTTTTTCATCCAGGGAAACAAAAGAAATGTCCCTTGGGACAAGATCGGGTGACTGTGGAGGGTGGGGCATGGCGATCATGCTGTTTTTGGTCAAAAACTGCTGAACACTCAGAGCAGTGTGGGCAGGTGTGCTTTAATCACCTGTCATGAAATGGTCAAATGTGCTAAAAGACTCTCCAGAAAAAAATTCTCTGAAGTCGCCGGGCTCGATGGCTCAGCCTGTAATCACGCGCCTTGGGAGGCTGAGGTGGGTGGATTGCCTGAGCCCGCGGGTTCGAGACCCGCCTGGGCAGGCGAAACCTCATCTCTACAATAAATCAAAAAAATCAGCCGGGCATGATAGCGCATGCCTGTAATTCCGGCTACTCGGAAGGCTGAGGCGGAAGGATCGCCGGAGCCCAGCAGGTCGAGGCTGCGGTGGCCAGAAGCGACCACTGCACTCCAGTCTGGGCGACGGAGTGAGACTCCAACTCAAAAAAAAAAAAAAAAACAAATTCTCTGAAGTCGAACGCAGCCTCTCACAACAACACTAGCTATTACACTGATGCCTATGGTTTCCTAGAACACTTATCTAGTGGGGGAAGCCTGTAGTACAAGAGGCCTGCCCTCCAAAAGATTTTTTTTCCGGGGGGGGGGGGCTTGTGTTAGTTTTCTATTGCCACTGTACTAAATTACTACAAATTTGGTGGCTTAAAACAGCCTTTATTATCTTATAGTTGTGAACATCAGAGTCTAAAATCCAGGGGTTAGCAGGCTTTGTTACTTCTGGAGACTTCGGAGGAGAGTTCGTTGCCTGACCTTTTTCACCTCCTAGAGGCCACCTGTATTCCTTGGCTTGTGGTCCTTTTTTTTTTTTTTTAATATCGCTCTAGCCTCTTGCTTTCATCTCACAGCTCCTTTTACTGGCTCTAATCCTCCTGTCTTCCTCTTCTAAGGACCTTGGGATTAGATCAAGCTGAACCTTAATAATCTCCCTATCTCAAGATCCTTAGTCACATCTGCAGAGTCCCTTTTACCATATGAGTAATTTCTTCACAGATTCTGGGAATTAGAGCATAAACTTTTTTTAGGGTGGAGGCATTATTCTGTCTACCATAGGAGGAAATGGAGGGAAGTGCCTTGAACTGGGAAGGTGATGTGGCATATAGAGGGGAAAATTTTAACTCTCTCTGAGGCTGCTGTGGAGCAGGGATGAAGGTTCATGCAGGAACTTCGGTGGAGGATAGCTGCAGGAGACTGGTCCTCAGTGGGGAGTGTCCACCGGCAGAGGGATCTTTGAGCTGCGTGGAGCAGCGGGGACCAAGCCAGATGGCAGTAGTCACTCTCCCAGCAGCATCTTGTAGCTAAAGAAATAGCCATAAGGGTGATGAGCATCCTGAAGAAATGCCTGCCTACTCTCCTGGCTTTCTGAAAACATACAAGCAGGAAAGATTCTGGTGTGATCCCCAGAGTAGGAGAAGGGGTCCCCAGTTGCCTGAGATCGAATAGCTGGCCAGGCCAACTGGTAGGGGCTGAAACAATATTCAATACCATTGCAAGAGTTTTAAAGACTGTGACATTGGACCTCAGTATTAGGTTTAAAAGTTACACCTCTTAGAGTTGCAAACTTTTTGCCATAGTCATTGAAGGTGGAAGGGCAAGGACAGGCAGAGAACAAAGAGTTTTCTGACAGCGTGCTCTAAGCAGTCTTTACACTGGGATTAGTGATGAAGGGGCATGTCCCTCTTAAATGCGCCTTCCTCGAGGTCTAAACTGAAACCAAACAACCTCTAGTTAGTCAGGCTCCTTCGATAGCAGAGATCATCTGAATAAAAATAACCATATTAATAAGTGTATCCAGCAGGGGGGATAAAAAGGTGGTAGGGTATCCCCAAGAGGAAAATTAATTTCTTTTTATAATCGGCTGTAGTTTATTTCACATATTCATGACCCGCCCAGTATGTTTTTTTCTTTATGGCGAGCCATAAAAATGACAAAATACATTAGCCAAGTTCTTCGTTTCTGCTAAAATGACCATATTCAAAAATAATAACAGAGACTTGTATCAGCGATGCAAAAGATGCATGAAGTAATTGGGGCTTAATTTGTACACAAACTGTCAAGGCAGTTTTCCTCACGGCCTGCATCTTCTGAATTCATTAGTCTCTAATTACGGCCAGTGGGGACCAGCAGTTAGAAGGTTAAAGAGGTTCTGACAGGCCTAATCATTGCTCAGGAAGCTGAAAATGTATGCAAAGTCTCGGCAGATGGGGTGAGAGCGGCTTCTGCCAAGTGATAACTGTTATTCCTTTGCACCTCCAAAGCTGTCATCCTAATAGGCACATTTTAAATTTATTAATGCTCTAGTTACAATGCATACACAGTCTCTAATGGTATGTCATTCTGAGTATATAAACTGAGCAATTAACACATATTACCTGGTAATGGTAAAATTATTTGTTGCCTGTTTGACTTTTTTGGGGGGGAAAGGGGGTGTCTCTTATTCCAGTAAGACTTGTCCTAGGAAAAGCGTCCTTTTGTTAAAATAGAATCAGAGCGACATTGGAGATGGATTTCTCTCTTTACTCTGATGGAACAAACCAATTTGAATGCCTTCATCCATGCTTTACCCAATGAGTCCCACCAATTGCAGATTTCTGAACTATCACGCCAGAATCTGACAGTTAAAAGCAGGCAACATGCTTGGTCGAACTTTAGGGAAGAGTCAGAGAACTCCAAGCTTTGCCAATATGACTCTTTAAGGTGAGAAGAAACCCTGGTCATATTTCTCATCTGTGACTTTACACTAGCTCACAAAAGTGGAAGTATGCATGTACTTTCCAATTGCTGATTCCACAGTCATATCTTATCCTTCTTTGGTGGCTTCTCTGACTTTAATCCTGATTGCTTTAAAGCTAACTAATCACCAGCAAGAGGTACTTTTTTTTTTTAATAGAAAAAACCAAATGAGGTCTCTTGTCTTTCCTGAGACTGTAGCCATGACATGGGAAAGGCCTTTAATTAAATGCAGCACTTAATGCAACAATTGTTTGCATGTAGGAGGCTACAGAAAGGGAGACAGCTGGAATGGATAGTCCCTAAATTGTAGGCTTCATCGGACTGCAAGATTCATAAGCGGTCCTAATAGCATGATAAGGTGTTAATCTCAGCAACAGAGCAATTATCTGTCCAGTGACTGACCGCAGCTCTCGGCATCCACTAGCCCGTTGCAGCTAATTGATTTACACTCTATAAACGTAATATAACAACAACAACACTGAATGTCTTGGAGACTTTATGTTAATTAAAAACTGTGATTACATTTCTCTATTAGGTGAGCTGTTTGAAATTTTTATACTTTACAGGAAAGATATCAAATGACCAGATAATAAGTTTTCTTTGCCAAGGACCAAATAACCCATCCATCGTGGTTCCTTCGGCGGCTGGAAGAATAGCGCTGGATTAACAAATGGGAGCTGTGTGACCTCAAGCAAGTGTCCCCATTTCTCTGAGCTTCAGGTTCATCATCCCCAGGGTAGGGAACTGGCCTGAACAGCCTCTGACCTTCGAGATCTCCTTTAGTTCTAAAAGTCCACAGTTTTATGAATTCAGATGCCGTGTGGCCAGAAATGGATTCTACAATGGAGCCAGAGCCCTACTAGTTAGGAACAGGTCAGGTCTTTTATCTTTCACTTCTCATTTTTAACTTGAAAGTTTAATCTGGTTTCTGATCATTGTGTTTATTTATAACTTTTTTTATATGGGCACGATGGACTTTTCCGGCCCCCTTGCTGTATTCTTGCTGTTAGGAGATATCCATTCATTTACAGAGATTTAAAAAAACTGTTTTCAGCATTACTTTAATGGGAAATCCAGTGAAGAGAGTCTAGACATGCCCTGCAGTGGATGTCAGCTTACTCGGTGTGATGTGGCACTGAATGGAGAAGGGACTTCCGTCAGGCCCTGTGAACTGTGAGTGTTCAGGGTCGGCTCAGTGACCTCACCTATGTGTGTGAGAGTGGACCCCACTCCATGTCACTCTAGTCAGTCATCTGGCCTCCTCTGGCGTTCATCTCCCTGTCTATAGAGTGAAAATGCTGGACTGAATGCACTCAAAGTCTGTTTCATCAACAGCGTTTGATGACTCTGATCCATTCTGAGAAAAAGAAATTGCCTCCAAATTAGTGCCTTATAGGCCAAATGATATTTAGAGGAATCAGCAGGTAGAGATAGAAAAACAGGCCCTGAAAGCCCTTTATAAGGAGAAAAGTTTGCCTGAGAATGTCTCATCATTTTATGGAGAGTAGGCCATGGCGGGGAGCAAAACGTGTACTCCAGTAAATAGAGAAATACTGCTGAAGATTATTAGCTGACGTTAAAAAAATAATGACCTTGGACTCTGCCATCCACTGGGAAGTCTCAGTTTCCTCCTTCTGGAACATCTTCCGTCTTGCTCAAGCTCTCCTAAAGTGGCACTGCAGCTGGCTCTGCTCTGTCTCTGGAGCATGGTCAGCCCCTCTTCTGGGAACATTCCAGCATGTTAAGGCTATCCATTTTGTAGATGATGATTCCCAAAGAATGGAGCACCTACATCAGAAATTCTGGAAGGCTTGCTAAAAAGTGAGCATGAGAACCCCCATTTTTCAGAAAAGCTCATCAGGAGATCCTTACGTCCAAGTTGGAAAACCACAGTTCTAGAAAGCAGGGTGCCAGGCTGCCTAGAGTTCGTCCCTTCAAGAATGATGTTCTTCATTTTCCACTCTGTGTGACTGACCCACAGCCTTCTAGGGAGAGGGTGGAGTGCCTAGCATGGAGATTCCTCCCACGGGACCTGCCTGGGAACCAGGTCATAGCTGTGAGCTTGAGGTCAAGGTTGTTGCAGACAAGCCCAGTTCTGCCCAGAGATGCCATTCTTCCAACATAAAACTGTTTTCCATATCTGGAGCCTGTTGGGCTTTCTTGGTCTGAGCCACTTTTACCCAGAGCCTTAGCTGTCAAACTTCAGCAGGCTTCAGCTGGGCTTCGGGAGGTCAAGAAAAATGGTACCCTGCTCTCTGCCTTCACACTTACCCTGCTTTGGTCACATGAATCCAGTAAAAGGCCCCTAGTCATTGCAGTTTCCTGGAACTGTGACAACCTCAGAGTCACTCAAGCCCGGTGCTAATCTTAGGAGAGAAGAAAATTAAAAGACTCTGCAGAGTGGAAGTCTATTACTATAATTTCCAGACTTGGTTTTGAAGAATGATTACTAGAAGCAGTATAACGTAGCCATGAGATAGAATCTGAACCCAGACTGCCTTTATTTAAATCCTGGCTCTACCCTGTATCCATGGATACATGGGTAAGATGCTTACCTTTTCTACGCCTCAGTTTCCTTGTTAAAGGTAGAGAATAATAGTACTTCCCTCCCAGAGTTGTTCTGAAGATTAAATGAGTTAATAATTGTAACGTTCTTACAACTGTGCTCATCAGACAGCAAGCACTCATTAAGTTTCGCCATGGTTAATTCTGGATCATCTATGAGCAGGTGACATGAGAGTGTGATCTGTGCAGTAGCAAAAGGCCCCAAGTTGAGAAGGGCCTCTTGCTTGGTTTAATGCTCTGCTTTTGCTGCCTGGAAATTCTTAGTAATTTTTGAACAAGAAAACCCACATTTTCATTTTGCACTGAATCCCACAGATTATGTAGTAGGTTCTGTATACAAGGTTGTCGTGGCTGAAATCTCAAGTCTATACAGTGTTAAACTAAAATGATCAACCTTAGTATTATCTTAGAGAGGAAAGCCAGATTTTCCCCAGAGAAAATTTGTTTGATAATTAGGCTAAGGTAAATATTCTATGCACATTTCGTGGAGCAAGTGGTGACTTGTCTTTGGTAGTAAAATTTAGAAATAATAATATTGCTCATTTTGATTTGTGTTTCAAAAGTTTGACAAGTTTTGCTAATGCTAGACATCTATACTTGGTCAACATTGAAATGGGGAGTAGTCAAAATGTAAACTTTAAAAATTAGACTATAATTTTAAATTTCTTGTATTTCTAGATTTTGTTTCCAAATTCATCTTTTTTCCTCCTAAAGCTGGAGACAATATATTATTAGTTTTCTGCATTCTCCATAGTCCTTGGCAATTAGTCATTTCTTAGTAAGTAGTATTAAAGATGACCAGTAAAATGATCATATGCCATTCATCTCATGAGGGATAGTGGATATATCTGCATAATAATGAAATTAATATACAATCAGTCCTTTTCCCATCACATATTTTGACTGCCTTTAGTTCATAGGCTTTCATTAAAATTTAATTAAAGGTTATATGGGAGACTCTACTGCTTATTTTTGTGGAAATTGCTAGCAACCATTCTAGGATGAGCAAATTTTTTTTCCTGATAATATCCCTTATTAAATCCCAGAATATTAGAACTGCTGGGATCTCAAAAATTATTTTCTCAGTGCCTGATTTGGCAGATGAGAAGACCAATACTCACAAATATTGTGATTTCTGAAGGTCATGCAGTTTGTTAGTGCTTGGCAAGGGATTTTCCAGTGTCCTGGGTTGTTGAACAGGGGTGATCCACATGATGGAGCAGAGTCTGGGGCACAGACGAGTCACCCCAACCTGGACAATCCATTGATAATGAGCTGGTTGTCATTGGCTGGCACTGACTACCTCACAGGACAGCAATAAATAAATAAATAAATAATAAAAACAAACCTCATCACAACTCAGTTTCCCTCTTCCATGGGGTTCTTCCTGGGGCAGAGGCTTGAGATTTCTTAAGCTAATATTTTCTCTCTCTCTCTCTCTCTCTCTCTCTCTCTCTCTCTGCTTCCTATTTTCTCTTTCCTCCTTTTCACCCACATTTTCTCTGGAAAACCTGCACTATCTTTCTGTACCCAAGTTTAGACTAGCAGCTTTTGCACATTTGCGTATTAGCAGTCTTTGTTTCTGGTGCTGTGGAAAGTGAGTCCTGTCTAGCTGTGAGGAGGACCCTGGGGGTACTCCTGAAAGCATTTGGTGAGTCCAAGAGAAAGGTGGGGTAGATGTGAGGCATATTAATTGATGCTTCAGAGCCTTTCCTCTACCTCAGGAGTCTGGCTTCCCCAGATGCCCTGCAACTCCTTTTGAAATTGGTTCCATTTATCTTTCACTTGCTCTCTTACTTGGAGAGACATCCCTCCCTCTCCCTCACTGCCAGGGAGGGGCAGAGGGCTGCTGGGAGCAGTGCCCCTGTGCCTTGTCAGTTATTCCTGCGAGAGAAGCAGCAGCCTCCAAGAAGCCCATTGACACCACTGCCAGGATTGCAGGAGGTAGCCATCAGTACATGAACTTGAGGGCTCCTCACTTCTTGTCAGTGCGGATGCTGTGATTTTTCTCAGAAGGCATTTTTTTCTTTAGGTGGTACCTGTCAGGTGGGAATTAAGAACCCGAGGCATCAGGACTCCTGTTTACCAGATGGAGCTGAGCTAACAGGGAAAGCTGAGGGTGAATGAGTTGTTATTAATACATGGACTCTGGGTGTTCCCTTGAAGATGTGAGGCAAACACACAGCCTTCAACTGGGCTGGGGGAAAGGGACAGCTCTGAGGGACACAGAGGGCCCTTAGAGAGTGAATGAGGGAGCAGAGCCCCATTGTGTCACTGATTTGGTTAGGCTTTTGGTGGAAGCACACTGCCTTAGTAGGTATGGGAATCTAGGGTCTTTCTCACTACAAGCCAGAAGCCTGTGGCCTCTGCAAACCACATGCCCTTAACGTCTGTTGTCCTTGTGTTTATGAGATTCTTGAGAGCTTTGAGCAATCTGGGCAGGAGTGAGAGCGGGAGAGTGAGACTTTCTATGGGCAGTATGGTTAGAGACCTTATCCAAAACGAAAAACTCAGAAACATTTGACCTTTCCTCTTACTGGCGGTGTGAGCTTTGAAATGCTACTTAGTCCCTTTTGTGCCTCAGTCTGCTCATCTGATGTGGAGATCAAATCTGCACCTACTTTATAGGATTACTAGGCTATCTAAATGAGATAATGTATGTAAAAAGTTTAAAACAGTACGTTGTTCATTGTAAGAACTTAATGAAAGTCCTTTATTATTTTTATCATTGTTATTGTTGGGGTGTATGTGAGTGTGGTTATGATAGTCAACACCAAGAATGTCATGGTCACTGCATGAAGAACAAAGACAGTGTTCTGGATGAACAAAATGGAAGGAGAGAATCCTGCTCTGGAATCCTTCATCTTGATGAGAAAAGGAGGTAGGAATGATCATATCTAAGGAAGGAATTCTGAAAACTATAAACTCACATTTCAGTACCATCCGAATCCCACATCATTATTAAACTGTTGGCCCAAGGTTCTCAAGAATCAAGTGTGATATTGAGGTCTCCTAGGGTACAGATGGCCAAGTAGGCAGTTGGATAAGTGAGTTTCAAGTTCAAGGAGAGGTCAGGGGATAGAGATACAGATCTGGGAGTTAGCATATACATTGCAAGAGGTGAGACCACTGAAATTGTCAATTTTACAGGAGAGAAAGATTGATCATCAGATGTTTCTTATGATTCAACCTGACATTTAAATCCATGAGGGGGAAAGATGACAAAGGAAGATAGAATAGATAGAGAAGAGGTCCAAGAACTAAGCCCTGAGTAACCCAATTGCTGTTAAAGATGAGGAGAAGGAGTGTCCTAGGATGTAGGAAGAAAGCCAGGAGCCTGGTTTCTGCAAAGCAAATGAAGAAAGGACTTCCAGAGGGACAAATGAAATACATAGTGTGTCAAATGCTCCTGAGCAATCAGGGGAGGGCACAGAGGGGATCATAAGACACTAATACCTGGTCACTCCATGAAACACTGACCATGACAAACACACAGGGACACATGACCACAGGGACTGTGACTAACAGGGGTACTTTCTGCAACCAGCAATTTTTTATTGCCTGATTGCAACCTTGATGCTTGAATTTTGGAAGATGGCAACTCATTAACCACCCTCCCTAAAAGACAATATTAAAACCAATAAAATCCCCATCAAGAAGTTGGAAACCATCATACTTAGTGATCTATCACAGAAACAAAGAACTGAATATCACATGTTCTCACTCTTAAGTGGGACCTGAACATTAACCACAACAGCACAAGGGAGGGATTGGAAGTCATGGAACACTGCCGGGTAGGGGGGCGTGGCACGTAACAACACAAAGCGTGCCTGATCCTAAACCAGAAGAAGTGAGGACCAGTTGGAGACCCAAACTTCGCCTGCACGTAGACTAGACTACTTTTGCATCTCCTGGGAGATGAATCATAAAGAAAAGGATATCTGTGTGGTGGCCCCAGTGACTGTGTATGCACAAGCCTGCTGCCCTGGGAATGGCTGGGAAAGAAGAAGATGGGGAAGGGGAGAAGAAAGGGGTTAGGTATCCTGTCAGGTTATCAAAGCAACAGAGTGATCAGTTGTTTGGACAAGAGAGAAGGGATTATAAAAATGGCTACAGGGAGAGCAGAAAAAGTGAGAACTAAAGCATGAAGGCAGTCTTGGACGTTTTTACATAAAGCAGCAGATTCCCAGGAAAATAGGTGATTTTTTCCATGTTTTCTGCCACCAGTAAGCAGTGGCACACAGAAAGCGTTACATGGAGCTGGACTGGACCTGCCCTAGGGAGAAAGGAGAGTTGGGTGTGCCCACTCCCTTACCCTGAATGTTCTTCTGTACCTCTCTGTGGGGTTCATTCACTTTCTATCCATTCCTCAGGTATGGAGTGAGCCCACTGTGTGCGCAGCACTGATCTGGCATGGAACACAGAGATGGAAGAGGCACAAAAAGCAGGTAACAGAGACAAATGAAGGTCATGGAGAAGATCAAGGCAGGAGTGGTGTTCTAGAGAGAGGGTAGGGCAGGGTTGACCCTGTCCCCCTCACCTGTGACTGCTGTGGCCTTTTATTCTTAGGGTAGCCCTTCTGCTCCTGGGGCATGCAAGGACTTGGTTCACAGGAGGTCAGAGCCTGAATATGGTGCAGCAGAAGAGAACCATTTGGAGACAGAAGTGCTTGGAGAGAGGGTTTTTCTGGAGGGATGAGACTTTCAGGGTCTCTCAGTTCACACTATGTAGGCAGCTCACTGCAAAGCTTACATAAAAGACAACTCTTCAGAGTAGTTTTCTCTCACTCAAAAATGTGTCATGGGCTTCAGTTTTCAAAGGAAGGGCTGAAGCCTAACCCCCTCCCCCACAATAAGCACTAATATACACCTGCCCTGTCCTATGGGATTGTGGAAATGCTGAGGTTCCTCTCTTGGGACTTATTCACCAAGATGTCAAAATGCACCTGAGAGTGTTTCTGGTTCTTTTCCAATCAGAAATTTGTCTTTTTGTGTATAGTTGGATTCACTAAAAGAGGGAGGTAACTTGGGTGAAATGACAGGTTTCTAGGAGGCTGCCCAACAAAGTTCAGGCCGTCAGCCCCAGGTTAGCCTGTGCGTCCTTGCTGACACAGTCAGTTCGTACCTCACTGGGAATTTCTGCTCAATTCTAAGGGGTGGGGGGCTAAGGGGGAGGCCCTGCACTGACAGTCTGTAGGTCATCCACTTTGTTCATTTTGTTTTGCTTCCTTCTGAAACGTGTTCTTCCAGGTAGACCTGGAGAAGCAGTCCTAGGGCAGCCTCCAAGCATACTTTCTCCAGGAAGTGGGCAGAGCTCCCCTCTACCCAGACATCAGATACGTAGAGGTAGCCTGGCATCCCAGGATGTCCTTGCACTCAGGGAGGCCCCCAGCGCTCCATAAAAATGAAGGATAACTAGGAGGAAGCTTATGGATGGAGTCTACACATTCTTGTTCTTCTCAGTGCTGTCTGCTGTTGATTTTTGTGTAGATCACATAGATTTAAAGCCAGTTCTCAAGAAGCCCCTCCTGGCATATCCACCAATTGCCCCCCTTTCCTGCCATTAATCAGTGTCTGCTAATTAGAGAACAAACTCCTGTTTGTCCAAACAGTTGCCAACACCCCCACCCCAAGGCAGTTAAATGAGGATAAATGGGTCAGTCTTATTTTAAAATGATTTAAATTTATCAAATCCTATTTATGTTTCTCTTGTATCTCAATTTTCTATAGATTTAATGACTCTAAATGATAAGGTTTCAAGCTATAGTAATTTACCCCTCGGGTACTGCAAGGCTTGGCTGTATTTCAGCAATACTCATGACAACAGCAGCAGTAACGCTTACCATTACCAATACCGCCTAGCACTTTCTATGTGCTAGGCAATGTGCTCAAAACTTTACATGCATAATCACATTTAATTTTCCCAAGCCTCTCAGAAGTCAAGATTATTACCTTCATTTGCATATAAGGAAACTGTTCAGAAAGTTTAAGCCAACTAGCCAAGGTCCCACAGGTGATATTTTACAGACCTCTGGTGCCCACCCTACGTACTTTGAGCCCAATATTTCTTCTCAAGTGTGGTCTTTGGTCTTTGAACCACTGAAATCAGGAAAACCTGGGGACTTTGTTAAACTTCAGATTCCTGGGCCCCATCTTCGAGTGTGACCCCAGAATTTGCATTTTTAGACACATTCTCCAAGAGACTCCTGTGCACACTAAAGTTTGAGAATCACTATCTCTGGCTGTTGAGATGTTTTAAACACTCCATATCATCCCACCAGCAAAAGAGTTGGGCCAGGCATGGTGGCTCACACCTGTAATCCCAGCACTTTGGGAGGCCAAGGCAGGAGGATTGCTTGAGCATAGGTGTTCAAGACCAGCCTGGGCAACATAGCACAAGAC
Source organism: Tarsius wallacei (assembly GCA_963574415.1). Taxonomy (NCBI): domain Eukaryota; kingdom Metazoa; phylum Chordata; class Mammalia; order Primates; family Tarsiidae; genus Tarsius; species Tarsius wallacei. Next base: position 12,528 of record CAUYQG010042522.1, read on the forward strand.
CTGAACTCCATAAAATATCAAAAAATAAGCTGGGCATGATAGTACATGCCTGTGGTCCCAGCTACTGGGGAGGCTGAGGTGGAAAGATCGCCTTAGCCCAAGAGGTTGAGGCCGTGGAGCCATGATCATACCACTGCACTCTAGCCTGAATGACAGAATAAGACCCTGACTCAAAACCAAAAAAAAAAAAAAAAAAAAAAGGAAGGAAAGAGTTGAGCATTGGGAAGGGAATGCATGATGAACCTGAAAGTTAAATTGACCTAGATCCTCTGGAAGAACAGTGGGGAAAATTAGGAGCAGAGACCTGATAGTCCTTGTTTGAAACATGAGATTTATTTACTTTCTTGGCCCTCTTTTTTTTTTTTCATTTGTAAACTAGGAGGGATATGGATTCTTTTCTGGGTGGTTGTGAGGGTCAAAGGAGATGAGAGTAGAGTAAAAACTTAAAAAGTTGAAAGCACTCTACAAATGTGTGTGATAGTAATCATAGATTTTTCCCTGGGACTGAGGAGGCCATCATGGTCTTGTGCATAATTCTGGTCACTTCAGAGGGATACAAAGGAGACGGAGAGAGCAGCAAGCCCTGCTGGGGAATGGATGTCTTAGGGATCCGTCCAACCTGCTTGGAGGAGGCCATTTCCTCTGCAACACAAAGGAATTCATTCCTTTTAAGCCAAGGAAGCATGCCTTCTGCTTTCTATCTGTTGCTGGTCTTCATTGACCAAGCTATTCCATGTGGGATTGAGGTGTGATTTCTACCTCAATTTAGCCCATCTGTGCAGGGAAGAAAAAAACACCTGCACCTCCATGATCTTACCCTCTGTTGGAACCATCTCCTTAAGCCAGAATTATTGAATATTCCATGTGTCAGGATTATTATTATTTCTGTTGATCCTCACAGCAGTTCCATGAAGTCTACAGACAAGCTTTGGAGATTTGTTCGGTCCAGGCTACAGCAATAAAGAGAATATCACAATAAAGCAGGTCACAGAAACTTTTTGGATCAGGCTTTGGCTTAAGAAAATGTTGCGGCTAGTTTGATCTTCTATCCAGACCACTCAAACTTTCTCCCTATCAGCAATAAGTCTGCTTCGCCTCCTTATCATTTCTGTGTTCACTGGAGTAGCACTTTTAATTTCCTTCAAGAACTTTTCCTTTGCATTCGCAACAGGGCTAACTGTGCAAGAGGACTAACTTTTAGCTTGTCTTGGCCTTTGACATGCCTTCCTCACTCAGCTTAATCATTTCTAGCTTTTGATTTACAGTGAGAGACGTGGGACTCTTACTTGAACACTTAGAGGTCATTGTAGGGTTATTAATGGGTCTAATTCAATATTACTGTGTCTCAGCGGATAGAAAGGCCCGAGGGAAGGAGCGAGATGAAGGAACAGCTGGTTGATGGAGTAGTCAGAACACACACAACATTGTTGATTTTGTTCACTGTCTTATATGAGCATATTTTTGGGGGACCCAAAACAATTATAATAGCAATGTCAAACACCACTGATCTCCGTAATAGCTGTAATAATAATTTTAAAATTTGAAGTAGTGCTAGAATTACCAAAATGTGACACCGAGACACAATCTAAACCCATGTTGGTGGACAAATGGTGTCAATAGACTTGCTCAAAACAGGGCTGCCACGAAACTTCCATTTGTAGAAAGCACCATATTTGTAAAGCACAGGAAAACAAAGTGCAGCAAAATGTGGTATGCCTGTACTTCAATTATTCCCATTTTATAGATGCAGAAACAGATGCAGGGAATTTAATCTGCCCAAGAGTAAGAGGTGGCACCCTGGGACTAACATTCTTCTCCTCTGTGCTTCTGTCCTGGGAAAGGATGTTCAACAAGGGTTGGAACAGAGAGTGTGTTAAGATTGCGCTGTTTTGAAGCATCTGAAGGAATGTCCATATTTGAGAGCAACGCCTTCCATCCCCTGGCCCTCTACAATGTGGCCCAAGTTATTCAATTAGGAAGGGAAATAATTGGCAATGGAGAATGCCTCTAGCAGTGGTAATTACCTCCAATGCCTTGTTGGAACAGTCAAGCTACATTTCAGTTTATGCTGTAAAACCTTAATTATAATATAAACAGCTGCCCTTCAGCCCTGCGGGGCAACCTTCCCCCGCCTTCCTTCTCTGGCCTCGGAATGGCCCTCCCTCATGAGTGGTCAGGGAGGTCCAGGGGTGGAAGTGGACCTGGGGAGGAGGAGAGATGATCCCTATGTGTGCAGTGGGGTTTGAGAGACTGTGCTAGAGGGAGTGACTGTCAGGTCCCCATCTCCAAATGAGGAAGCCAAAGGCAGCATTCCCCTCTCGGTTCCACTCACACCAAGTCTCTTGGGGGCAGAAGCCTCCAGAAGTTAGCAGTCAGCCTAGCGCCATTCAGTTAGGATGGAATTTAGCAGGACATGTCATTTCAGGGTAACATCTCTTTCCATGTACTCTCTCATAAGGGAGAGCAGAGTCTTTCCTTCTAAGTTTAGTCTCCCTGCCCATGCACAGGTCCTGGGGAATACCAAATGCAGGCTAAATAGTATGCAAAGCATGGTAGCAAGTGTCCTGCATTTCAACTTCACAGCACTTGGGTACATGGGGAATTAACAACCTCATTTTGCTGCTGAGGAAAATGAGCCTTTGAAAGCTCAAGTGGTGATAAGGCTTGAAATGCAAACAACCTGGCTAGAGACTTAAGTCCAGGTAGGTTGATGGGTATTAGGTCTTTTAGTTCAGAACAGACAAAGGCAGAAGAAGGGGTCAGTCACTTCTGGGCATCTGAAAGGGTTCAGAAGTAAGGTTCTGATGAACAGAGGGGAATAGAACAAGAGGGCTGAAATGATTCATTACCAAGTTCATGGATCTACCCATGACTGGCCCCAGTGTCCCACAAAGGGCAGTTCTGTGCCATCTGACGATGGGGATTAGAATGTGGACTGAATGAATCAGAAGTCACTGTAGTGAGGTGAGAGTCCTAAGGTGCTCAGGGCTCTCTCTTCAGTCACCAAAGGCAAAATGGAAAAGGTGAGCTTTTCAGTATTCTTCAAAATAGAGCAAGACAAGCCTCTTAAGAGCAGAAATAATTACAGACACACCTTGCTTTATTGTGCTTCTCAGATACTGTGGGATTTTTTTGCGTTTTGGTTTTTTTTTTTCTTTTTTTTTTTTTTTACAAATTGAAGGTTTGCAGCCACCGTACATCCAGCAAGTCTGTCGGCACCAGTTTTCCATCTTTCTTCTTCATCTCAGGCCTCCTGAGACACAACAATATTAACATTAGGCCAATTAATAACCCTACAGTGGCCTCTAAGTGTTCAAGTGAAAGGAAGAGTTGCATATCTCTTACTTTATATCAAAAACTAGAAATGATTAAGCTTAGGGAGGAAAGCCTGTTGAAAGCCAAGGTAGGCTGAAAGCTAGGCCTCTTGCACCAGTTAGCCAAGTTGTGAATGCAAAGAAAAGGTTCTTGAAGGAAATTAAAGTGCTACTCCAGTGAACACACGGATGATAAGAAAGCAACACAACCTTATTGCTGACAGCGTAAGTGGTCTGGGTAGATCAAACCAGCCACAACGTTCCCTTAAGTCAAAGCCTAATTCAAAAAATTTGTGTGGCTTGTTTTAATGACAATATTCATTTTATTGCTGAGGTCTAGAACCAACCCAGTATCTCCAAAGAAGGCCTGTGTTCGAACACCTATTCCTTTATGATTTTCTATTTTTAATTTCTGATATCTACATAGTTGATATTGGTCATATGTACTAAAGGACATTTATCTAGTCTATATAAAAATAAAATTTGTATATATACATGCTCAAGAATGTTTTACAATTTGGGGAAAGCTAGTGTAGGAGGATTGCTTGAGCTTGGGAGTTCAAGACCAACCTAGGCAACATAATGAGACCTCATCTCTACAAAAATAAAAAAATTAGCCCGGCATGGTAGTGTGTGCCTATTGTCCCAGCTACTCAGGAGGCTGAGATGGGAGAATCCCCTGAGTCCAGGAGGCTGAGGCTGTGGTGAGCCGTGATCATACGACTGCACTCAAGCCTGGGAGACAGAGTAGGACCCTGCCTAAAAAACAAAAGCAAGAAAAGTTTGGAGCCCTCTGAGCAAAAGCTAGCATCATATGGATTTCTAGTAGTTTTTGTTTTTTTATTTAAATAAAGATACTTGAGGGGTAGTGGCTCATTTCAAGTACTCGGAATGATAATAGTTATTACAGACAGAGTACCTATGAGTTTTCTGTGTCACTCAGTCTTGCAGGAGCAAGGTAGAGTGTTGTCCACAGTCTGGAGCCAGACTCCCTCAATCCAAATCCCTGGTCTGTCATCCACTAGTGTGTGACTTGGGGTAAGTTACTCAGTCATTCTGTGCCTCGGCGTCTTTATCTGTAGAATGAAACTCGGAGATTCTAGTCTATATCATAAGGTAGATATGAAGATTACTTGAGTCAATGCGTATAAAACACCGTAATAGTGCTTGGCCCTGAGTAACCATTCAGTAACTAGAGATGAGTGGAGGAGTTGGCATTCTGGTTGATTTCAAACCCTTTGTATTGGGATCCACAAAGGAAACTATTCTCTTACCAACATCCAGATGGGTCAGAGAAGATATATCTGTTTCTCCTTCTTATCATCCTTGATTCTAAACCCACCATATGCATTTCTTCAGTCCAAACAGAGAAAAGGACATCAGCACATCTCTCTCTCAGTCAGGTGATGCACAGCAAGTTGACCTTGCTGCCCTCATCCACCTCAGCAGGTGTACCGCTCGAGCTCTCTGTGCTCCTCTAGAGCTCTCCCAAACCCTCTAGGCTGTCCTTGCTCCAAGGAGGAATCCAGAACCCTCTGGAGCTGTAGACAGGACAGGCAGGAGTACCACAGAACAAAAAGTGCTGCAAAAGTCGCAGGTTAGCAAAGGGTGCACTTCTGCTGGTCTTGCTGGGGAAGCTGTCTGGCTGGAAGGCACAGAGTTGCAACTCACCTTACTGTCTTTGCTCTCTTGTGTTCCTTGACAGTCCTTGAGTATGACACCATGTGTTCTAATTCTGTATAAAATCCAGAAGCAAGATGTCTTTTCCATAAAGACCTTGAACCCTCTTGTGAGTTTTTAACAACTGAATGGGCGTTTCAGGTAGCTCTAACCCCAACTTCCTGCTCTGACAGCAGTTGCTGGATAAGGTTTAGTCCCATCCAGTCTAAAAAGAATTTCAGATTAAGGGGACTTCAAGGTGGGAAGAAATGGTAGATCACCATGAAGAGAGGAAAACCCCACAGTGACCAGGGCATCCTTTGCTGTAGACTCCCAGAGACTAGCTTGCTGGTGGCAGGTCCACACAGCCCCGCTCACTCCTGCTCCCATTTCTAGGGCCATCTATTACTCCATCTCCCATAAACACCACAGAGCAGATCCTCTACCCCCCTTCCCCTGAAGAACACAGCCTTCAAGAGTTTTCTAAGGGCTTTTAGTGTAGCAGGGATAAAAAACTAACATAAATACAATCTCTAAAATAAAAGAGAAATTTGCAGTTTTTCAAGAATTTTAAATGATGCACTTGAAATGAGAAGCTTGCATTAGGATTGAAATTAAAGTCCTTGAGTGACCTTTTGTATTTTTATTTTATGTTAACCTGACTACAACTTTCTCATCCCCATTTGTTTCCTAGAAATTCTTCTTTAATGAAAAGCTGAAGGATGAAGCCATGATAACTCAACATGGACCAGACTGGGCCGGCTCCATTTTGTCAGTTATCTCTTGGTGGGTGACAAGACAGGGGGAGTCTCTCTCAAAAGGCCATTAAAATAGTGCTTTAAGAAATTTCCAACCAATAAAAAGTTGCTTGCAGAATTATAAAGCCTCACTCGGTGTCAGTTTTCTTAACCTCCTAAACTCAAATGTCTAATTATGGGTTTACACGCCCTTGGAGACTGCTGTATTAAGTAAATGAGGAGGGATTGTCACATTCAGTGGGAGCTGAAATACTCAGGGCTAGGTGGTAGAAAAGGAGCTACCTGTTTATCTTTCATAAAAACCAGCTCTTAAAGGAGTTCCTTCAAGACTTGCCCTGTATATTGCCTTGTATGCGTTGGCTCATATTTATAAGCCAATTTCTCTCTTTAACACACCCAACTAATTTCTAGAGTTGTGTCCCATGGGAACCAATCTTCCTAAATGAACTTTCTCAGGAAGGGCTTTAACAACACTTTCTAGAGGTGAAAAATTCTGGAATTTAAGGAGATAGTCATGGAAAGAGACATTTTTTTGATATACAGCCCTGAAGCTCAGTAATGGTCCATCTCACCTGAGATCAACTCAGCAGTTGGCTTTGTGATATTCCCATTTATTGTGTTTTCACAATTTATTCCCATACGGCCAGAGAAGAGGGCATATAATCTTGAAAATAGGAAGACTTTCCTCCCTCCCTCCCTCCCTCCCTTCCTTCCTCTTTCCCTCCCCCCTTCCTTCCTTTTTCTTCTCCCTTCCTCCTTCTCCTTCCCCTCTATCTCTCTCTTTCTGTCTTGAGGATGAAGGCATTGCTAAACACTTAAAATGAAGCTTTAGAAGATTGTTTTTTGTTTGGGTCTTCTCCCTCCCCAGGGGGCCTTGTACTGTCTAATCTCAAAATAGAGGTAAGTGTTTTTGTTGTATACCTTTAGTGAGATGTAGTTAACACACCATAAAACAATCTAATTTACAAAATTGTTTGGAGTCATAAATTACATAAGATTAAATAAAAGAACACATATGAGAGTACCTCATGCAATGCTTAGTGGTGGTTGAATTTCACTATGTCATAACTGCCGATGCCACTTCTGTGTTTAAAGCCCTCAGTGGCTCTTCATTTCCTTCAGAACAGTCCAAAATCTAAAGTTCAAAAATGTAAGACTCTTAACAATTCAACCCCACCCTCCTCTCTAGTGCTGCTACACTTTCTTACATAGCCCACCTGGCAGATAAAATGGATGATAGGGAACTTTCTTGTGTCCAGAGTTTCCTTATGTTACTCTATTTCTGCCCATCAAGACCTTTCCTCTTCTACAAGGTCAGAAGCCAACTCCTCCATGTGGTCCTCCTAGGAGATCACTCTTGATCACTCCAGTTGGTAATGAATTTCCTTTTCCTATGGCTTAACTTATTATACTGCATTGCTTCCAAGATATTTGTCACATTCTGTTTTGTACTACTTACTATGACTAGCTCCCTTCTTTCATGTAATTTTGAGAAACATTCACTGGTCATCTACAAATGTGGACAGTGAGCTAGGCATGGGGAGGGGCTGGGCAGAGGTACAGAGATAAATGACATACTGTGTGCTGTGGGAAATCCCATGTCCTGGTGGGGAGCCTTGAGCTTGTAAACCCTACCATGTCCAATTCTGTATCTCTAGCAGTGTCTAAAATGTCTCATGCCTAGGAGATGTAGAAGTTGAATAAAATACGAGTGTTAAGGTGAAAAAAAAATCAGATTGTTAAATGAAATTGCCTTATTCCAGAAAAAGACAAAATTAAGACTCAGGAAGGTTAAATAACATGTCCAAGATCTTCAGTGACTCTAGAGTTATAAGTAGCATGCTATAAATAACCACAAACTGAACTGGGAGGAGGCCAGCTGGGAAGACCAGGCATGGGGACTGTTTTGTTTATTTTTCCTGAAATCCAGATTGTCCTTGGTCACAAGAAGCCCATTTTTTGCCCATGGAAGTGAACCTCATTTTCTCTGAGATGTCACTCTTTGGCTTCAGCGAAACCTGGGTTGAATTCTAAACCAGTCACTGGCCAACCCTGGGATGAAAGACTTAATGTCTCTATGCTGCATTTTTCTTGTTTAGAAAATGAAGATGACAATATTTATATCTTAAGACCATTATGAGGATTACATTAATAATAAATTAGATTAATACATGAAAGAAAAATGAGTCTAAACCTTGACTCCTGGTGTTGGTAGCAGTGGTGATAGTGGTGTTGGTAGAAAGAGTGGATGATATAATTCAAACACATCTGCAAGTTAGAATTACCTTTCTGCTGATGGTGTTCATGGCTTGAGGCAGTCATTTGTAAACTTAGTCCCTTGGTGATTTGGGAAGTATTTGTATCTTTGGCATTCAGGCTTCCTTCTTCTGAATTTATCAACCAATTCATTGTTATACTTTGATGTCCAAAAGAAATTCATTTTATCATGGTTTTCTGGATCTTCTTCCCATCACCAAACTGTGTCTTTGCCTAGGGACCCGTTGCAGGCCAAGTAGGCAGCAGTGAATAAGAGTGATGCTCTTATAATAGTAATAATTTTGCCAGTTCTCTCCCCATGCTACCTAATGTGTGTCCCATGGAGTTAGTCCTCTTCTCTGGGTTACTGACTATATTTTCCTACTGACTCGTTGAGCCAACTTCCACTGTTGCTTTGTTGGTTCAGACCCTCCTCCTTCTCAGGCCTGCTTCATGTTCACTCCATGCCCAGGAGTTTACTGCTCCAGGTAGCAACTTGCCTGATTCCATGTTACCTCAGTCCTCCAGCAGCCAGGCAATTCAAAGGTTCTCAATTCCAATAAGAAATCAAACAGTGCAGTAGAGGGATGAAAGTGATGGTGGTCATGGGGGAGGGAGGAGAGACGCTTTCCACGGTGTGTTTATGCCCTTCTCACAACAGCACCTAAAATACAACTATATTCTAGAATCTAGACAATCCAACAGTGAAAATTTCAAAACTATTCTCAGCTCTGCTTTTATTATCAGAGATATAAGGAGGCAAGGGAAGATGCTGGAAATCAGAACTGGTTAAGATAATCACTTCCAGAAAAGGTGTAGGGGTGACAGGATTCAGAGCCATCTGATTTATCCTCTCTATTGACAGCATTACTACACTACGATCTCTCATGTACGGAACACTTCCTTATTATTGAAAGATTCCCTGGGGGTCTTTTGAGTCCTCAGCAAACACAAAGGGTTATATTGCAAAGAATATACCTTTAACATTGAAAATATTATACATATGGATATCTTCTATTTGTGAAGGCATATATAGTAAGGATCGGCCAAGTAGAATACAAGCTTACTTTGTTTAACGGTCTTGCTTTATTGTACTTCGCAGATACTGTGGCTTTTTTTACAAATGAAGATTTGTGGCAACCTTGTATTGAGCAAGTCTATTGGAATCATTTTTCCAACAGCATGGGATTACTTTATATCTCTGTGTCACATTTTGGTAATTCTCATAATATATTAAACTTTTTCATTATGGGAATCTGTGATTGCTAATCTTACTTTTGAAATTTGTATAGGGCTCCACAAACTCCATTCATATAAGACAGCAAATTTAATTTTAAGTGTCATGTATGTCCTGGCTGTTCTACTGCCTGGCTGATCCCCTGTCCCACACCCTCTCTTCAGGCCTCCCTATTCCCTGAGATATACCAATATTGAAATTAGGCCAGTTAATAACCCTACAATGACCCGTAAGTGTTCAAGTGAACGGAAGAGTCACGTGTCTCTTAATTTAAAGCTATAAATGATTAAGCTTAGTGAGGAAAGCAGATTGAAAGACAAAATAGGCCCAAAGCTAGGCCTCTTGAACCAAAGAGTTAGCCAAGTTGTGAATGCAAAGAAAAAGTTTTTTGAAGGAAATTAAAAGTGCTACTTCAGTGAACACACAAATGATAAGAAAGCAAAACAGCCTTATTGCTGATACAGAGGAAGTTTGAGTGGTCTAGATAGAAGATCAAACCAGCCACAATATTCCCTTAAGCCAAAGCCTAATCCAGAGCAAGGCCCTAACTCTCTTCAATTCTATGAAGACTGAGAGAAGTAAGGGAGCTATAGAAGAAAAGTTGGAAGCTAGAAGAGGTTGGTTCATAAGGTTTTGATGAAAGAAGCTATCTCCATAACATAAAAGTACAGAAAGCAGTAAGTGCTGATGGAGAAGCTGAAGCAAGTTGTTCAAAAGATCTAGCTAAGATCGTTGATGAAGGTGGTTACACTAAACTACTGTTTGCAATGTAGATGAAACAGCCTTCTATTGGAAGAAGATATCGTCTAGGACTTTCATAGCTAGAAAGGAGAAGTTAATGCCTGGATTCAAAGCTTCACAAAACAGGCTGACTCTCTTGTTAGGGGTTAATGCAGCTGGTGACCTTAAGTGGAAGCCAGTACTCATTGACCATCTCCCGAATTTAGGGCCCTTAAGAAATATGTTAGACATACTCTGCCTGTTCTCTATCAATGGAACACAGCACATCTGTTTTGTTTTGTTTTGTTTTTTAATTTTTTAAATTTTAAAGATGTGGGGTACAATTCAGGGTTAGGGATACAAATTTTCATTATGCAGATACTCTTGTTGATGAGGTGCTCTCTACCTCTGGCAGTTTCCCACTATTCCCAATCTCACCCCTGCCCTCCCCTGGCAGTTTCCCACTACTGCCAATCCCTTTCTTATAGTATTATGATAATTGTTCAAAGTCCATTTCTGAATGAGAACATGTAATACTCAGTTCTTTGTTTCTGTCATAGATCACTTAGTATTATAGACTCTAAGTCCATTCAATTTGCTGTGAAGTTCCTAATTTTGTTTATAGCATGGTTTATGGAATATTCTGAACCCACTGTTAATAGCTATTCCTCAAAAGATTTTTTTTCAAAAGATTACTTCTCTTGACAATGCACATAGTCACCCAGGGTTTCTGATGGAGATGTGTAAGGAGACGAATATTTTGTTCATGTTTACTGATAAAACATCCATTCTGTAGCCCCTGAATCAGAGTCCATTTTGACTGTCAAGTCTAGTTATTTAAGAAATATATATTTTAAGGTTAGAGCTGCCATAGTTATTTTTCTGATGAACCTGAGCAAAGTAAATTGAAAACCTTCTGGAAGGGATTTACCATTCCAGATGACATAAAGAAAATTTGGGATTTATAGGATGAGGTCAAAATAACTACATCAATAAGAGTTTGGAAGAAGTTGATTCCAATTCTCATGGATGACTTTAAGGGAGTCAAGCCTTTGGTAGAGGAAGTAACTATGGTAGAAAGTAAAGAGTAAGTAAATATGCTAGAAATAGCTGAAGAACTAGAATTAAAAGTGGAGCCTGAAGATGTGTCTGAATTGTTTCAATACCATAAGAAAACTTCAGTAAGGAGTTGCTTCTTATGGATGACCAAAGAAAGTAGTTTCTTAAAATGGTTAAGATGCTGTGAACATTGTTGAAATGGCAACAAAGGATTTAGAATATTAAATGAACTTAGTTGATAAAGCTGCAACAGGATTTGAGAGAATTGAGTCCAATTTTGACAGAAGTTCTACTGTGGATAAAATGTTGTCAAACAACATCACATGTTACAGAGAAATCTTTTGTTAAAGGAAGAGTCAGTTGACTTCATTGTCTTACTTTAAGAAATTGCCATAGCCACCCCAGCTTCCAGCAACCACCAACCTGATCAGTCAACAACCATAGACATCAAGGCAAGATCCTCTACTAGCAAAAAGATTACGACTTGCTGAAGATGCAGATTATGGCTAGCATTTGTAATCAATAAAGTACTTTTAATTAAGTATTTACATGTGTTTTTAGATATAATACTATTGCATACTTACTGTCTAAACACAACTTTTATGTGCTCTGGGAAACCAAAAAAAATTTGTTTGACTTACTTTATTGCATTATTTGCTTTATTTCAGTGTCTGAAAATGAGCCTACACTAACTCCAAGGTATTCCTGTATATGTTAAATATGCCCTCAGGTAATGGATCCCATGCTTGGGTGTTGATAGAATCACCTCCCTGAGGAAAGACACTGTATGTTTCACTTATTCATTCAGTTGCTATTTATTGAGCACCTATTATACCACAAGAAATATTTTAAATGCTAGTGGGTAAGACAGGCAACAATAAAAATAATAAAGTTAATTAAAGTGTGTTTTAGACGGTGATAGATGCTATGAAAAAAAATATTCGAATAGGGTAAGAAGAATAGAGATGCCCAGGGGAGACAGCAGAGAGTCTGCATTGAGTAAGTTTTACAGGAGACTTAGGTAACCATACAAGTATGTGGGAAAGGAGCCTGGAGCAGCCAGTGCAAGAGCCTGAAAGCACCTGGAGTATTTTCAGAATAGAAAGGAGCCCCAAGAGGCTGAAGCAGAATGGTGGCAAGTGCGGGCAGCCAGGGGAAAGTTGACTAGGGTTGAAAGGAAAGGTAGAAGATAAGATCTCACTCATTTTTGTATCTTCAGTGCCTAGGTAGGAGGCTGGCACCTGGTAAATACTCAGGGGTTGTTGTTCCGTGAATGAAAGAGGGAATGAAATGAGTGAAAGAAATGCTAGAGATTGGAAGCTCCTTGTATCCAGCTCTTGTATGATGTTTTGGATGCTCTACGACCATGGTTTCTGATTGCATTACGACATTAAGAAATGTCTTTAAGTTCTTCTGAGGGAAAGTATCACATTACTACAAATACTGTGGAAATGTCTTCTCTTTCTAAATAATCATTATAAAGAGTTACACCTAACAAATGTCAAATAGAACTCCCTAAACATCAAAATCTATATCCTAAAAGTGAGATACAGATCTGCAACCAGGAAAGTGAGTGTTTATATTTTCCCTAATAGAGGTGTGTCTCTACTGAGGAGGTCAAGTTCATTTTCTACTTTCAGTACTATTGGAGCTCTTACTGGTATGAAGAATCCTTAGTATCAAATATTCTAAAAATAATTCATGTTTAGCTTCGCAAAGCAGCAATAGTAGATTGGATTTGTTTGCATCCTTTTTCTAAGTTCACTAGATTTGGCTCTTCCAGTAGGAGGTGATTCAAAAATATGTAGAGTGGTAGCAGTTAAATTGAGTTAAATTAATTTAATGTTTCCTTGACCCCCAGCTGGTATACTCTCTTTCTTTAGGACCCACTCCTCCAGTTGGCACACAGCTTGTCTCTCCCACTCATTTGCTTATTTATGATTCTTAGAAATGTTAAGAGGCATAGCAGATCCTTCTTTATTGTTTATACCATTGTCAGGGGCAGAAACCTCACCTTCACTTATTCTGTATTCAAATTTCCAGGCTGTGACATGGCACTGACAGATAAAATAACTAAGGATATCAATATCACAAAAGATAAAGGGAGGAGGTTGAACAAGTGGCATTTTCATTTTATGTCACATACCTTGACCTTCTTTTGAGACTGAATTTTGGATAAGTAATCTACCAAGCAGTTGTCTTCTTTTTGGCAAGATAATGCCTTAGCCATTTGATATTTAACCAGCTACCTCCTTTCTCTAAGTTGTTCCATTGTCCCTCCAAAGGCCCAACTCAGAGAAAACTGGTCCATACAATGACAGCCTTCAAAAATTTCATGTACACATTCATCTGCCCACCTGTCTCATTTTCTTTTCCTTTACAAACAAGTTATTTCTGGTGAGTTTACTCTTTTCTTTTTTCTTTCTATATATTTATATATATTTAATTTATAACATATATTAATAAATCGACATATGTACAAATAGTCATAAATTTAATCAAGATTTGTATTTAACATATACTAGAAAAGGCAACAGAATCACAATTATGTCTTAGAGAAGAGACAAACTGAAATTTTTAACAATTTGCTTCCTATGGGTATGTGTGTATTTCTTTAAGAGTGAGGCTGCCTTCTCTTCCCCTTGAATATGATTTGACCTCTTGGAAGAATATCATAAGCATGTCATGGTCACCAGTCCATGCAGATGGGGCTGCATTAAGATGTCACTAATATGACAAAATGACAGCAATGCTAACAGGGAGAAGCCAGGTGATGAAGAGATCCAGCTCAGCAGATGTCTCTCTACACTTCACCTTAGAGCCTCAGGATGAGGGCGTAGAGGTTGAGGCTGCAGGGATCACAAACCTGAGAAGGAGAAGAGACAGCCAGGCTGAGCTCGCCCTCTTCTCTCCGAATCCTTTCAGTGCACATTTCACGAAGCCACCATGTCCAATCCACGGAGGTCCACTCACTGGTCTAGAAAGAGGTAGCCCAATCCCCGTAAAAACGAGATACTAGATAAGTGAATAATTTAATAAAGATTGACATCACCTTGCACCACTGTAGGTACTAATTTTAAGGTAATTCTGATTCTTTTAGATTTAAAGAAAGGAAAAATGAACCGCATGAAATCATTTAATGTCTGCTAAGAAAGACTGATGACTCTTATAACCAGGACAGCATCATTTTCAGACTTGTGGTTCTTCTGTTCTTCATTCATGTTAATCTATTAGGAGCCTGGTTCTTTGCCTCCAGGTGACCAGGTGTCCCACCTATCCAACACATTCGTTTCTGCACAATAAATGAGCACTTCTGAAGGAGACTGTAAGTCATCTGGGGATTCCAGCTTCCAGAACCTTCCTCTCCTTCTGTCAGCTTCCAGAGCATACCATAAAGTTTGACAGGAAAATTTCCCTGAGTTTTCAATTACTTTAAATAAAAATTTTCAATTATCATCACACTAACTAAATATAGTTTTAGTAGTAAGACCTGTTAGGCAGTGACCAGACCATTCCCAGCATGATAATGGGGAGCTCAGGCAGGGATGATCTCTGGGCTCCACAGCTCAAGTCAGCATTAGCCTCTGTTTAGAAAAAGGCTACAAAACACCATCTCTAATGATTTAACAGCTTGTCCCCAAAAACCCATTAACCAAGGGAGCTTTTAAATATTAAGAAATAATTACACCAACTCAGTGTTGTCCTTTCTCAAGATTATTTCACATCAGGGCTACGCTGGATAAATAAATTTAGTAAAAGAACACAGGTCATCTAAACATGAAAAATTGTACCCAATGAAGTGTTATTTCCAGTTGATGGCAGGAGGGCCGGCAGGGGAAGAAAGAATTAATAAAAATATTCTGACTACTTTCCCAAATGAACACTTAAAGTAACCTTACCACAGCCAAATTAATTCTCCACTATTGACATTTCAAGCTCTTTTTCATCATCTTCAAACAAGTAGGGGTCAGATTATAATTAGGAGGAACCAGAGGATGCCTTGGAACCAATATGCTCCAGCCATGAGAGTCCATTTTAAGCCTAGAACATAGATCCCCAAAGAATTTGGCACTGACTTGGGAGTTGTGGGTCTGTGTTACATTAGAGGAGATAGAAATGGCTTTACCTTTGCCTAAACAGGAAATATGATTTAGGGATTAAAGAAGATAGCTTTCTAAGATTGTAAAACATTGTCCCCACATAAGGGCCACTACTCCTAAAATTCCACCGTTAAATATTGTCATCTTTCTGCAGAACTGTTAACATTTCAGGTGAACCTGGATAGGATATTGAGCCATTTACACTTGAGTGTGAGTGAGCTTAAAGTTTCTCCTCCCCTGACCAAACAAGACCCTGGGCAATTTAAAGTCACTGGGCATGTAAGTGGGAAGGACCCTGGAGGAAGGAAATGGAGAGGCCCCACTTCACAGTTCTGCCCCAGCTAAGACCAGGGGCTAGTGCTAGGACCCCCAGGTCTGCTGGTCACCTGGGGAGTACCCTGCTCACTTCCAGCCCTGCCATAGCTAGGGACCAGAGCAGAGCAGACCCCAGCAACAATTAGCCTATCCCTGAGTGATTTCCACCAGTACTGATCAAGCAAAGAAAGCCACTCGGCCTGCTTTGACTGAGGCAGGTTTTTGTGGAATAAATTCCCACCCGGGCAGCCCTTGGGTGTCACACAACTTCACTTTTTCCATTGCTTTTTCCTTTGCTGCAAAGAGCCTCTGCCTTTTGGTCACCTTTTGAAGTTAACGGCAGGGCGTAGCTGCACATCCGTACTTTTATAGGTTTCCTAATGACCTGCTTAATTATTTGCTTTCTTTGGGGCCAGATTTGCTTCTGATAGGCGCTAGGTGCCTGGGCACAGGCCTGGTCTCCCTGATGGGCCCAGCACAGATATCAGGCATCTGATGACTGAATTCCAAGAGATTCTCTCCCTAGGGCATGCAGGCTTGAACGAGAAGCTTTATTCGTATTTTATTTATTCATTAGATTGGCAGAGGCCTTCTCTCCAGAGAGCTCGAGGTACCTAATAGGAAATTAGTATCTATATTTCCCAACAAAGTGAACTGCTTTGTAATCTTTTGCATCCTTTCTTGAATTCTGAGATTTAAACAGATTCAGAAACCAAGAACATGCAGGTTAAGTGACTCACAATGGCAAAGGCCTGCTAGCTTTTCTACTGTGGTTCTATCCCATGCTTATGGCAGAAGTTTTTATTTCAGTACAGTTTTGTTTTTTTTTTTTATTTTTCTTCTGCCTAGGCATCAACTCAGAATATCTCTTAACATGGTTGTCAAAGCAGCAACTAGGATCTATCTAAGTCATTGTTGGAGTTGAATCCTCTTTGTCATTCTCCACCGAAATGCTTTTCATTTCCATAGGCCCCAGGAAGTTGTAACAAACCCTTTCTTTTCTCTTTTGAGTCAGGGTTTCACTCTGTCACCAAGGCTGGATTACAGGGGCACGATTGCCGTTCACCACAGTCTCAAACTCCTGTGTTCAAGTGGTCCTTCCTTCTCAGTCTCCCTAATAGCTGGGACTGCAGATGCTCACCACCATTCCTGGAAATTTTTTGGGTTTTTTTTTTCTTTTTTTTTTTGGTAGAAGCTAAGTCTCGCAATGTTTTCCAGGCTGATCTCAAACTCCCTGGCTCAAACAATCCTTCTGATTTGGTCTCCCAAAAGTCTAAGATTACTTTGTGTAGTATAGACTTGGTCAGAGTCAGAGTCTACTTTGGATATTTATACTTTAGACAGTAATATTTGATAAAGTGCACACTAACGTTAAATCAGTGAGTAACATTACTGGAGTTCTTTTGAAACGTTCTATGTTTGCATCTGATGAGAGAAGATAGCTTGCTTGGTACAATATAATAGGCACTAAATAAAAAGTAGTTACCACCTCCACCTAATATACATTAGCAGTGACGAGCATGGGGTACATTTACTTTTTTTTCACTTTGTGGTTCATTGACACTCTTTACCATGGAAAGAGATTCTCCTTGCCATCAAAATCTAGAGCTATGTAAACACAGTTTCTTTCAAATTACGAGAGTAGTTTGTTGTAAATCTCAAAATTGCGATCTTGTGTATTTAGTTTTTATTTCATCAGCATCTCTGAGGGAGTAAATCTTATTGAAAGTGATGTTTTATGGGTACCCCTACCCCCCTTTCTCCTCTTTTCCCTCTGCCTCTGTGCATTGCTATGAATTCTGTTGACTGTTTTCTGGTTGAATTTGACACTGAGTAGTCCTCAACTGATTGCATCCAATTAACAACCATTATATTCTTCAGTTACTTTCTGTTTGGACATGAGTTTATTGATCTGGTAAGATGTTTTTCTTCAGAAACATAAACAACATGCCATTTAATTTGGCCTCAGTACTGTCTAAGCACCACGAGAAAGGAGTTTAAAGATGCAGTGTATGGGGGAAGAAGGAGAGAAAAGCTATTCATTGCCTCTTTCGAAGAAGAGGGGAAAGAAATCGGGTTAAACTTTGATTGCTATCATTTCACCTTTGGACTTTTATTACAGCTGTTTGACACAGCCGTGTTGGCAGATCAAGTAGGAAGATAAATGTGCTGTGTGAATAGGTTTAATATCAAAAGTGCATAGGCGACATGGCACATTATTTCATCCAGGAAACATTCACATCCGCAAGACTCACCTGGTACGGTTGTGATCCCTTCAGGCTCATGGGGCCAAAAGGTGAACATGATTGAGGTACCTTGTGCTATGAATATTTCAAAACCCGAGTATCCCTCTTTCACTTGGGGCTGTGTGCTGACTGAGGGCTTCTTAGGATGAGTCCTTAGTTGACTGATGAATACAAAACGCCTCTCTGAACAAAAGGCATTCAAGATTCGCTGAAGACAAGACAACCTACTTTGGTTTCTGTGTCTGGTACCGGGGTATCAACAGAGATAAAACACTGAGTGACAGGGAAGTGAAATACAGAATAACACAATCTATTGTTCTCCCATTGACTGTAAGTATAATGGGAAAGTTAGCGAGTCACCATAATGTCATGGACCGCTGTGAACTTGGGAGAACTCAAGGATCAGAAAGTAACATGAAACAAGGAGGGAAATGAAGATAATATTGGGTTACTGAACATTCTCAAATTGTACTGAAACGCATCCCATCCCTTTGGAGGGGGCATGTTTTTGACAAGGAAGACAATGGGAAGAAACTGGTGGCTGTAACAATATCACCATTTTCTTTTACTACAGGCCGTAATGTGAACTTCTTAGAAGACACCTTCTTTCACCACAGCTTTGTTGTACAGTCTATTGAGGAACTCGGAGACCAAAGTCACTGCCTTGTTTCAGGGCCATCTAAACTGAGGAGGCTGGTTCTTCCAGCCAATGACAGCTGCCCTGTTGTGAGCTTCAGAGCGGGTTTGCGGCCAAGGGCAGAGGAAAGGATCTGAGAGGGAATGAGAGAAGCAAAGAGAGGGAACCCGCAGGGTGACGAATTTGGGACATACGAGTAAAAAAGTGGGAAGGAAAAACTGAAGATGGTGGAGGAGCAAAATGAGAAAAGAAATTTTCATAGTGGGGGCTAGGGAGGATAGAGATACTCTACCATTTCAGGGTCTGAGCAAGGTTCTCCTCAAACAAAATAAAGCAAAACAACAGAAAGAAATTCAATTACTTTTGGAGTGATTTTATTGGAAACAAAAATTCACCCTTTAATTACCTGTTTTCAGGGAGAAATTTAGCTAACATTTGGTCATATATATGTTTTTTAAAATCTGTGACACTCTTACACTAAAGCATCTTTTCTCAAGCACACATCATGTAGAAAACACCTATTCATCTAGGGGCCTGACATATGGTCTGCTTATAACTCCCAACAGTGCTATAAAGGCTATGAGCTATTTCCTCTAGCAAAAGGAACATAAATACATGGGCACAAAATTTTGCACACAGATTCAATAGTTTCACATCTCCAAAGTTTGTTCATAGACCTCTCAGAATTCCACAGACCTAGGTTAAGAAGTTCTATTCCAGAATGTATAACAAAGAGTCAGCATAGAGTAGATGTTCAATGAACTCTTACTGCTTGGTATTATTCTAGCAATTTGGACAACTGAATGCTGGATGGATAGATAGATAGATGATAGACATATGAATGGATAGACAGATAGATAGCTACAACATACATACATAGATTAAGTTGAATATCAAAATAACCTAAACATTTAGATAATGTCCCAAGTATCATAAAATATTTAATGAACCAGGTACTAAGAATAACTCATTTGCTTTGGGAACATCCCTACACTTTAAAGTGATGCCACTCATGGCCAAATCTTACCGACATCACTACCAGAGGTCTGGAAGATCCAAGTCTGCTCCAGAAGCACATTTATGGCCTAGTTATATTTCAATATCTGGGAGGGCCCAAATCAGTTGGCAGTGAGTTGAGACCTAATGCTACCTACTCAAAGACTCCAATTAAGTAGGCTAAACTAAAGGTCACTTGTGGCTTGACTATCACCTATGTCTTTACATGTGGACATGGGCACTTGCATAGGGTGAATGAATAAAAAGGTGACTGAACCTCATGCGAGGATTATAGATCTGTTCTCACCAGGCAAAGCCATAATACTCCAACTTCCAGATGCTGAAGGGGCCCTGAGAAAGTGTCATCAGACACAGGAGAGTCTACCCCTTTGTTTTTATTGCCAGACCCTTCTGCTTACAAATTTTCAGAAATCCAGTCTTGTCATCAGACATGTAAATGGAGAGATTTTTTAAATGGAATTTTTATTTAGATCAGTCTAAGCTTTAATGCAGAAAAATTTTCTTTTTCTCCTCATTAAAGAAGGTATGACTTGAGTTCCAAAATGTCTGTCACCTGCAGAATGGAGATGAAAACCCAAACCCGACTCTGCATGGTCTTCCTGGTACCTGTCCTCATTAGTATTCTCAGCATCTGAGAAGAGAAAGGGCAGACGGGTGAACGTTTTATTCCAAATCTGGGAGAAAGTCACACACTGGGAGAAACAACAACCTCATTGCTGTTTTTATCTTTACATTTAGAGAATGGCTACGTTTTATTTTATGTATGTCTGTGGCAGTTTAAAAAAATATATAAGTAACAGACTTTAAGCGAATTAGAATACTTAATATGGGTTTTGAACTCCTGCCAGGAGTGGGCTCCAAAGCCAGTGCTTCCTATTTGCATTGTTGCATTTATCCATTTCCAAACATTAGAAGATCCATCTATCAGATTCTGTGTAAATCCAGCACACAGATAATTTGTAAAAAAGCTTTCTTTCAAAATGTTCTGCGGTTTTTCTAATCTCGTCGCTTTTCTAATTTTCTAATCATATAACCTTGAAGTCGAAAGACACAGCCTGTGATAATCTGTGTACACTGTCTTCGTTATTATCACAGACATTTCTGGGGGAAAAAAAGAAAACACACACACACAAAACACACACAAAAAACCCTTTTCCGCCCCACACACATTCAAAGCTGCCTTTAAAGTCCTACTTTAGTCACAGTTCAATCAGATCCACATTAGTCCTACTCATCAGACAGAAAAGTGTTCATGAGCATAAGGGGGATATTGACTTTAAAAATTTACTGGCGAGGCGTTCAGAGCCTGCAGGAATGTCAAAACTCCAACCTGCATTTTGATGTTTTTGCCTCCGGTTAGTCTTGACTGACATGCTTGGAGCACTTTGGTCTGTGCTCTGGCATCCATTAACTGTCCTTGACTCAATGTTATCCAGGCCGTTCTGGGCAGCTCGGTGCCTAATGGTTTCGGTGGATTAGACGCCCCAAGGTGTAAGGAAAACTCACGCCCCGTTTTAAGGGATCACATTGGCTATTCTTGGCTTGCTTCATTAGGGGGGCATTGTTTGATCCTAAATAATGAGAGCCAGTTAATTATTATTCTGATAATTGGGCCTCATGTGGGAGCATGGCAGGCGCGAGGTGTTTTAAAAGGAAGCAAGTTTGGAAAAGGAGAAAGAAATGTCAAGGTTGAGGTGTCTTTGAGAGGAGTTTGTTTATATGCAAAGTGTTTTCACCTGCTTGGGGACCTGGTACTGGATGGAGGGGAAAGAAGGGGGCTGGGGCGAGCTCAGGTCTATACTTACTTCAGCTACAGTGGATTACAAAATTACTACCTTGGGCAAGCCATTCAAAAAGACTCACCAATCCCATAACTGAACCTGTAATTCCTTATGAAGAGAGTGGGAATTGGTTTCTCTTGGACGAGGGAGAGATCATATGAAGAATGGGGGTCCTGGTGGAATCTCTTTTGCTCTCTGAGGAAGACCTTTTTTCTTTATGTTCTGTTGTTTTGCTATTTTTTTCATCCATAAATATTAACCAAGTCCATTAAGTGTATGATGATAAGACTGCTGCCTAGTCAGACAGAAGGGGTTGCTGTCCAGGATACACTAATGTAAGGCGTACCTGAGGTGGCAGAGACCAGATGACCTTTGTGTGGAAAGAGGGGGTGGAGTTTGGGTAGAGGGAGTTCTTTGAATAAGTCAGTTCCAAACGAACCTCTGAAATGCTGTGGAAATTTTGTTCTTTTAGGATCTCCACAAGTTGAAAGTACTGCTTTACAGTATTAAATCTGGACTTGGTCTCTTTCTCCTCAGTGAGTACTGTACTATAGAATTCACATGCATTTTTAATTATTTATTATGCCATCCATCCATATAATTGTGGGAGAGAAAAACCCAGACTCGATGAGCCCACAGAATATTGTCATTTTCCTGGAATCCAAATAAGAGCCTGCAGTGTCTCTATCCACTTGAAGGAAGGATTGGGTTTAAACAAATGTCTCAATTTAAAAGGAGGGAGAGCTTTGGGAAGATAAACTTGCATTTGAAGCTTTAACCTGGGTTTTTGTCAGACTTACTTATACTTCAGGTAGAGCCGGCCAGCTGAGATGAGAGCTGGCCTGCCTGTAGACCAGGTGACAGTGACCGACAGGAAGAGAAGGAATAGAGAGAAGGTCCATACTCATTTTGAGTTCCAGTGCTATGTTCACATGACTTTGCTTGCTTCTAAATCGCACTCTTCCAATTAAACTGGAGAGACTATCAAAAGTGCATGTTCAAAACGGTTACATACCCTGGAGTTTTGGACTTGCCTGAGCCTTCTTCATACGGCTCTGTGATTCTCTTTTGTATGTGTGAATGTTCTTTGAGATGCACCATGGGCGGTAGAGCAGGAGGAAAGGGTGGGAGGGCCAGGGGCACAGTATTGGGGAATTGAAGAGTAGTGGCCAAAACAGGTGATCTTGTCTGTGATCTCTCAACTGTTCCTAACAGCTTCAATGCATCTCATAGGTCCATCAAAATGACACTGCACTTCTCCTGAACATGGCATACTAAGTGCAGAGTTATTAACAGCACAGCCATCTTGGATCCTGTGTATAGGGGCGTATTAAAGTCAGAGTTGGCCGACAGAGTCCAGTGGGTAATCCCAACCAGCAAGTGGGGAACTGACTTGAGCACTGGTTCGTTAGGTGACCTTGGGCTTAACGAACTACTCTTAGTCTGATTCCTTGTCTGTGAGATGGGTTTATGTGTCTGCCTTCAAGCCTTATAGTGATGTTATGAAGCTAGAGTAAGCTTATAATTTTAAAGCAACTCATAAAAAGAAAATACTGTTCAAATGCTACTGTGGTCATAATATTATTTCCAGGTAAATCAGGACAGCGGGGATTCCTAACAATTTCCCTTCCTCCCTCTTTGCCTCTAATTTTGCTTTTTTGCGTTATCTTTTCATTACCGAATGGATCAGTCTATTAAAATTCCCATAAGAATATAAAAATTTCTCCCATTAAAATAGACCACTACCTATTTAGAAATAGTGCCTAGCATGGTGACTTACATGTATATGTTTGCTAGATTTAATATAAATCATTGAAGCTAATGTTTTTTGTTGTCTGGAATACAATTAATTTGTTAGCAAAGAATATGTCACTTTTCTGCCCAAGATCTTGTCCCTACAGGTGAGGAACATGAAGTTACCATAACTTAATTTTTAAAAAGATTCTAAAAGAGTTTTTCAAACTCTTCGCCTATTGATTTATAGTTTCAGCCAGCATCACTTCTTGGAATTTCAAGTTCTGGCTTTCATTTAGTCTTTTGCTTTTTATTTGTCCTGAAAAAGCTGCTTCATGCTTCTGTGAAGAACAATGAGCCATGTACTCCTGGGATTATTGAATAGGTGTGACATTATCCTATCCTGAGCCTTATGTTTTAGAGATTTGCTACTATGGTTCTCTAAGTCCTTGACTTTTCCAATTGAGGCATCCTAATCTTTTCAATCTGTTTTCATACCTAAGTCTCTCTTTTTCCTTTGCCTGACAGCCAATTGTCATTTTGATAAGATGTTTCACCACCTTACAATTATCACAGAAACCACAGTATCTCTCTGCAGAGCTCACAATTTGTTAAATTAGATAGATGATGTATCTCTTGGTCGATGGGGTCAGACACACTCCCAGACAGACACATTATTTAAAAGAATGAATAAAGATTTATTAATCCTCAGAGCTTCCTTACTCCAAATAGAACCTATTCCTCAGGTTTACCAGTTTGCAGTGATGTCATCTTATGTCTTGACATTCACTAGGGCACATGATTGCCAAGGTCTTTGGTGCCTTTGAACTTGTACAAATATTTCCACTTCAGTGGTGGTGACTCAGAAGTCGATCTTCACAGCTGCTGTGTTCTCCGGATGACAGGGTATGTGTGTTTCACAGATGAGCACTGGACAGTGGGTGTTATGGCAAAATGTTTTCTCTCTTTCTTCTCTGTTTCTCTCTCTTCTTCTTCCTCTCAGAATAGTTATGAAGTACTTCCTTCTTCGTTTTACCTGGGGTGACATTAACAATTCTTCTAAGTTTAGCATTTTCTGCTGCACACAAATAACTGAAGTTCAAAATAGTATACTTTTTTTCTGACTGCATGCTTCCTAAGAACAATGGCTGTGTCTTCCACATCTTGTGTCTGTCTCCTTATTCCTTGCTCACTAATGATGATCAAGAGAAAGTCATAAAAATCACTGGTTCTCTTGAAGCAAAGGTTACCCAATGATCAAGCGACCATGGGACACATTAAAAGCTAAAGAAAATATTTGGAATTGGGAATTTGAGTAAATAGGAATCAGGTATAAGCAATTTGGAGTGTGGTTTATAAGTGCCACTACCCCCACCCCACCTCTACCTATTACCCAATTGTGGGTTCGCTATTATGTTTTTTTTTTAATTTATTCATTTGCTTTATTTATTTATGCATTTTTGAGTTGGGGGGGTTTCACTCTGTCACCCAAGGTGGAGTGTAGCGGCATGATCTTGTCTCATTGCAACCTCAACCTCCTGGGCTCAGGTCATGCTTCTGCATCAGCTCTCCAAATAGCTGAGGCTACAGATGTGCCACCACACCTGGCACATTTTTTTGATTTTTTTGTAGAGACAAGGTCTCGCTCTGTTGCTTAGCTTGGTCCCAAACTCCTGGGCTCAAGCAACATTCCTGTCTTGGTCTCTCAAAGTGCTGGGATTACAGTCATGCACTTATGTAAAGTACTGGTGACTGTGGAATACTGTATCAGTTCATCCTTCCCCAGAAAACTTCCTCCTCTAATCTGCTTTCTACCCCAAGGAAAAGTGATTAGGCCAGATGCCTGAAGAAGAACCCCATTCCAGAGCTTTCAGGCTATTATGCTTTGGATTATTCATATCATCGAGTTTTTTTTTATTACAGATAATTGAAAACTGTTAACTTATGAGAAAATTATTTCTTTTTCTGGCCTTGAAAACAACATTTTCATTTACTAGTCCCAAGTAACAAAAACCTATCTGAAGGGTTGACTTGTTCAAAAGTTTCTAGTAGAGAATGAGGCGAGAAGCAAATGTAGATATTAGGCAAATTTGTGACAACATTATCATGAATCCTTTTCTCATTTTTCTTGTCACTGCTTTCTTGTCACTGTTCTAGTAGATATAAGACTTCATAAGCAATTGGTCACATTGCACTATCAAACAGACTCAGTAGAATACCTTATCATTTTAAGGGATGCGTTTTTATCCCATTACCTGGGTCAGGATGGTTTTCCAGAGTTTCTGTGAATTGTGAACTTATTTGTTTAAGATTAGGAAGGGCTGAACAGGCACATGGGCTGTGTGCTTACAGGACAGGTAACCTAAGTTACAGCTGTTAAACCCAGGCATAGGAATTTTGGTCCAATTTGTGGTACCTTAACAGCTTCTGGAATAGTTCATGCTACTTCTCTCAAATTCTATACTATTAAACTCTCTCAGAAGCTGTGTTTTTATACACAAACATGTTCTTTGGGGCTCTAACAGTCTAGAAAGGAAAAAAAAACAATTGATATTCAACAAAGGAAAAACTACACAATCACTAATGACTAAACCCAAACCTTTCTTTTCCCAAGTAAATAAGTTCAAACAAATTCCACTTTTGGTCATTATTTTACCTCAATTCCCATGGCTCCTTCTCATTGGGTCTGTGGTAAGGTCCAAGTGAGACGGGCTGAGTCTTGGACTCCTAGTCTTCTGCAGAAATGTGCTGTCTACCCCTCTATCTCCAAAAAGTTTTTGAGGTGCAGAAGATTTTACAATCTACTCTTGAAAAAGAAACTGTGTGTGTGTATGTGTGTGTGTGTGTGTGTGTGTGTGTGTGTGAGGAATTAATTGGTATATCTTATATGGAGAGTGGAAAGCTTGCAGACTGGTTTGAGGGTTAGTCCCAGAAATTTAAGAGACATTTTGTAGCTTGGGTCATCTGCGTGTTGCCAGATGAGTGACCAGAATTGCCCTCTCTTGAGTATTTGTTGCCATTTGGCACGATTAACTGAAGTTTCCTGTAGTTCTCATTTCCATCACAGCTGCTGCATGGAGCTGATAAATGTGCTCACATGATGGAGAGGGAGTCAGGGGAAGGAATGGAATTTCTGTGTCTTTGGTTTTGGTTTTGCCTTACTGTTTTTGAGCTTAGAGAAAATGCATGATAGAAAATAGGTCAAGTTTGGCAGATCTTACTGGTAGACCTGGAAGGCAGTAGCCTTTGATATTGATCTAAGTAATGGTAAGCAATAACTTCTAACAATGTTATTTTGCATGCCAGGTTAACAAATAAAATCTTTGGTATGGATTTACTAGATCACAGAAGAACAGCAACCATTTTTCTTTTATTAAGGGAATAAGCACATTCCCTTGGCTGCAGTTTCAGTATTGAGTGACAGAAAGTTTGGTGGCTACTCAAGATCTCTGTGGAATCCTTGGCCAAGGCAATGTCTTCATGTTCCTCCTGCCCCCCACCGATATGTAGCTAAGTCAGTCAATCAAGAAGAAAAATTAAAATCTTTTAAATCTTTTTTTTTTTTTTTTTTTTTACAGAATGAACCATTTGATATGGTGGTTCCTCATAGACAGTCTCTTTGATTCTAACATGCCCCACTGGGTGCATGAATGCAGAACTGAATGCAACATTCAAACTATGTCTTCAGTCCCCCTTTGCTTCTCCTGCTTAAACTTGGTCCGCTTCTACTGGTGCTCTGGCCTCTACTATCTAATTCTCTAGTTTCTTGACTGTACAAGGACCAGCCCCACCCTACAACTTGTTTTGACATTTCTTTTTAGTGTTCCATGTAGTTACAATTTACTGAGCACTTGCTCCATATCTGAGCCTATGCCTTTTCCATGCACTATCTCATCCCCTAGTAGATACTGATATTATCTCCATTTGTCAGATTTTCTAAATGGTACAAAAATTTTACAAATGTATTATGTCTAAAGCAGAACTCTTGTTCTAATCCCGACAATAAATCCCATCTTCCTAATCTATCCTCTTTGCTTTCAAGCAGATCTCCAGTTATTTTTGACTCCTTCACTTGCTTCATCCTCACATCTAATCCATCAACAAGTATTGTCAACTCTACTTGTAAAATCTACTTCAAATCGGACCATTGCTTATGAACTGTTATTATTTCCTAAACATAAAGAAGATTTTGCATTAATATTCCTCTTCCTCAAATATGCTTCTCCCAGACTTTCCTCTGATTCACTCCATCTCTTTATTAAGACTGACCCAAAATATCATCTCCTTGAAGAGCCTTCCCTGTCCACCTTATCCCCCTTCTCCATATCTCTTTATCCTGAATTAGTTATTTTTGTGTTAGAATTCATTACTTTTCCTTAGTACTTATTCTACTATGTTTCTCTGTTCATTATATTCTATCTTTCCTGGTAAAATGCAAGCTTCCTAAGGGCAATAAATTTTATTGTATTACTACCTAGAACAGGGCCTAACACAGAGTGGATGCTCAGTAATACTTATGAATGAGTAGATAAAAAGACAAGGAAACACAAGTCAATGGAGATCAAGTAACCTGCCCAAGGTTATACTTAGTAAGTGATGGAACCAGGACTGGAGCCTTGTTAGTTTGTCCCTTAATTGCTGCTAAACTAAGTTTCATTCTCTTTCTCTCCCCATCAAACTCCTCTTCACTTTCATCTCTCTGTCCCGTTTTCTCAAGAAATCCAAAGACTAATCTGGTTCTAAGTAAATGCCTTACTTTTTTTTTTTTTTTTTGGAAAACAGAATGTATTGAGAAGACAGAAAAGCTCCCACAGGGACAGCTTCCCAAGGGAGTTACCCATGCCTTGCTTCTTATAGCATTATAGACTTCCTTAAGAGGATGCTTGAGGGTATTAATTTGATTACTCAAAAGAATAAATCTCTAATTTCAGTGAGAATTCCAATGACTAAGGAGGAAAATTTGGGGAGATATTTTAGAAGCTTGTGGGGAGGGGATGTCACTGAGATGGTAAAGAATATTATTCCTTCAAATTGCATCCGAAAGAGGAATCCAGCTATGCAAAGGCTGGACTAGTTGTCATCATTCATTCACATATGCTTCAAAATGTACTGTTGACAAAGGTGTTTCATGCATATCTTTTTGCTGTCCTCCAAATAATCCTTTAAGGTTAGCAAGTAAGAGTTTCTTATTCTCACTTTCCAAAAGAAGAAATAGAGCCACAGAATGGCTACATGACTTTGTCCAAGGACACTTGGTCAGTATGTGGCAAAGCAGGAGATGATGCCTACATCTTCTGAGATCTAGTCAGAAGATATCTACGTGCTGTGCTGTGGCAGAATTTCATTTTCATGTTGTCCCTTGATAGTGGGGAACATAGAGATAAGGAAATATACATTAATAATGGGAAACAACTATGAAGCTTGGCTAGGGAGGAGGCGAGAATCATCTTCCTATCAAAATAGAACAATTTTGTTATAGAACAGAATACTGGTGCTGTGGTTAAAAAGAAAAAGCTACACCCATACATTTCTGAAACAAATCTTATTGTACTTCAAGATTTTATGATACTTTGTCCCAGTCCTACTTTTTCCCACCAACTCCCTACTACACCTGTCAACCTCTTAGTCCTTCACTGAATCTTTCTTTTCTCCCTCCCTCCATTCCTTCTATTCTACTTCCTCCCTCTTCTTCTTTCTTCTCTTTCCTCCCTCCATCCCTCCCTCCCTTCCTCCCTCCCTCCCTCTCTCTCTCCCTCCCTCCCTTCTTTTTTTTAATTGCTAGACTAAGGTGAAGAGTAGAAATATTGTTTTGACTCACAATTCTTCAGTCTCATTCCTTAGAGAATGATTGCTCTTGCTTACTTTACCTAACCTGTGGAGTATCAACCTCAGGGAAGTTCATTTAATCTCCCCATAATAATAAAAGCTTCAATTTTTTTGAGTACATACTGTATGCCATGCAATGTGATGATGGCCTTTTATTTATTTGTGATATTCAAATCGCAAAAAACAATATGAAAATATTATGCCATCTCATACTGTGTTCTGACATGACAATGAGAAAACTAAGTCATTAGCCCAAGATTATATAGCTAGTAAGTGATGACAGTTAGGTTATTAACTCATGGATGACTCCCAAACTCATTTTAACCACTCTATCAGGTCTTGAAACTTCATGCATATAAATCTCCCCATTCTTGGCAGACACTGATGATCATTCATCATAACTTTACTACCGAGCTCAGAGTCTTTCTTAATCCAGCTCTTTAAACCATCACTAGCACTTGTTTAGATTGACGTGGAGATAAACTATTTGTCTTTCCTGCATTGTTTTATATCTAGTATTTAGGCTAAAAAACTTAGGAGTTTGTTTGTGGGTATATATTTTTTTGGTTTTTAGAGTTGTTACAGCCCCAGCTCCCTTCAAGAATAGGCCCTCTGACAGCTCCGAGAATGTTCTACTTCATCAGCACACGGAGCCTCCCTTTTTATTCTAAAAGGTCTATGAGGTGCCCAGGAAACACACTGCCTTTCTCCATAAGCAGACCAGTTAGAGTTCATGAGATAAAACCCCAAGTCATTTGGTTATCAGTCACATGACTGACTTGATACAACCTCTTTTGGAGGTATAATGCATAAGACATAGCTGACAATCCTACCTAATGAAGAAGCTAGTTTGGGCTACTAGATTGTAAAAGGGAGAGATAGATAATCACAAATGTTTGGCTCATTTCAAGGAGGTAGCACAACGTATCTAGTCACAAAGGAAATGTTTTGCACCTGATAGTGTCTACATGAGCAGCTTCATCTTTTTAACATTTTTTACTTCCATGAAATTTGTCGAAGATTAGCAGTTATCGTCTCCACATTTAGTATGTCAAGGCCCTAAAGGAAGGGAATGAGGATAAGAGAAACACATCACTAATGGTATCAGAAAGTTCACAAAGACTTATGCTCACTTAGGGTGGAGAAGCAGATGGGAAGAAGCCAAGTGAGGCAGTAGGAGGAATGCAGGTTATGTGACTCACATCTTTGGAAACCACTGCTCAACCCACTGTGTTTTTAAAAAGCACCATCCAGTTAAAACTCTCCAGCCTTCACTTACTTGTCTGCCATAGAGACATGGGTGTTGTCTTGGCCTCTTGTTACTTGACCTCAGTCCAGCTCTGCCATGTACTTGCTGTCCAATCTTAGACAATTGACTTAAGTCCTCTGATTCTCACAAGCCTCATCTAAAAGTGTTGATCTCAATCCTCTTTATAAATCAAAATCATCAAAAGAACTTTTAAAAGCACTGGTGTCTATCACATACTCAGATGTGGGAAGGAGCTCAAGGAAGCATCGGTATTTTTACAAAGGTCCTCAGGAGAAACAAAATCACTGGATTGAGTCATCTCTAAGGTTCCTTGTGACTTTGACCAACTTTGTGAGTCTGAGGTTCCAAGCAGGATAACCAGCTGGTGGACCTAGCTTTCACATACACAGGTAGAGAGTCCCCTTAGGTCCTGTGACTTTGGTGAGAAAGCTCAGAACTGCCAGTCCTTAAGAGCAGAACATGGACAAAGCTTCTCCTTGGTGAGCGATTGCAATGTTTGTCTGGCTGCCAGTATCGAGAGGGTACTCAAAGTATTAGAAAGTCAATGAAAGTGAGTTGGTAATTAGTTGAGCAGAGGCGCTCACAGAGGTCATTTCAGACACTTCACGACAGCAGAAGCTTCCTCTTCTATCTGCACTTGCAAAGCCTTGTTGTGGCTTGAGGTTCTTTCCTCCCCACTAGTCCTGAGAACAAAAGGAAACTTCTCAAGGAAACTCTAAAATGGAATTCAAAAGGAACAATAGAACTGGATTTGATTTGTTTAATTCTGAAATCAAGGTCACTAGAAAGTACTACAGCTCTTATTTGTGTGGTTTGGTTTTTTTTTTTTTTTTTTTTTTTTGGCAACATCTTTCTTTTCATTTGATGGTCCTGTCATCCCCAGAACTGTGTATGTTACTGATCCTGTCTGTATTCAAAGCTGTTATTAAGTGGAGTCTTTTAGATTTTAGAGAAATGATAATGGTTCCAAAGATGACAGAAAGTGGCAGCTGGTGACAAAAAAACCCCTTGATAAGACGACAACAGTAAATCAAACTACCGCCACTTTTTCGTTTCATGTTTGTTAATACCACCTCGCCTTTTGAAGTTTAAAGCAAGGTTCAAAAAAGCCAGGTGCTGAATCATAATATTAAAGCAAGTAAGGAGCTCCATGAAAGCCAGGAGATCTGAGGGGGGGAAGCAACAAACACAGCTTTCAACTGCCTTTTGTCGGCCTTTCTGCAGATGTCACCAGTGGTTATCCCAGCAGAGGGTTCGGCTTGTAGCAGCGCCTCTGGCTGATTCCCGCGCTGCGTTTCAAGTGTCAATCAAAAAGGAAGGACGCAGCTTAGGTCCTGGTCATTGTCCTGTGAAAAGAGCCAAGCATTTAACATTGATTTAGCTCCCTCAATATACAAAGATAGAGCCAGCTTTGTGCATCGAAAAGGGCCTTTGGCAAGGTTGCTTGTAGAGCAATTCCATCGCATCCAATGCGCCTTGGTTTAGCTGTCACACTGCGGTGTCTGGAGCCCTCTGAAAAGTTATTCAGGACTGAGTGAGCAAATTAAAAAGAAATAGCACATTCCCCGAAAGAGTGGGACCGGTTGTGGAAAAGGCCTGTTGGTACCTCTTGGTCTTGTAAAGCATGTTAAATAATAATCATACATATCCAGCACTTTTGAGTTGGTGAGTTAGAGCGAGCTCGAAAGGAAGCCAGAGAAGACCTTAGAACCCTGGTCGGCAGGTCAGTTTACATTTGTTCCTCCAGCTTCATCCCAGCCTGTATGTGTCCCACATGGCCTTCAGGGCTGAAAGTTATGACCCATTGCTATCGAGCCCTCCCCATTTTTATACTTGAATTATTTCGTGAGCAGACACTAGTGGGGCCAAATGTAAGAGAAGAAATGATTATAGCAAAATTTAAATTTAACTAAATGACCTTGTTGCTTTCACATACGCATTTCTTATTCTTCTCCCTCTTCTTCCTCTTGTTTCTCTTTCTCCTCCTGCTCTTCCTCCTCGTCTTCTTCCTCATTCTTCTTTTTGCCATTGTTTTTCTACACAAGGTTCAATTTCAGAATTACAATTGGGCTTGTATTTTTACGTTTCAACTGCTTGTGCTTTAGGACTGTGTAGACACTGTCAGTCCCAGATGATGCTTCCCAAACCTTTTCTTCGTCATCACCAAAGAGTCGAGTTCCCTGAAATGGTGCTTATGAAGTGCAGGTCTTAAGATACTTGGGAGATGACCCAGTTTAACAAAGTTGATTAGTATTCCCTGAATGCTATAGATTATCTTTCATTTCCCAGCTTCTTTTGCAGTTGGATTGGAGTCGTGGAGTAAGTTTGAGCTCACGGGAAATATGAACAAATTGTTGTATCACTCCTTCTATTTGTTTTTAGTTTTGTTTTGGTTGTGCTTTGCTTGAGTCAGAGTCTCACTCTGTCACCCAGGCTGTAGTGCAGTGTCAAGTTCACAGCTCACCACAGTCTTGACCTCCTGGGCTCCGGCAAACCTTCTGCCTCAGTTTCCCGAGTAGCTGGGAATACAGGTGCACATTACCAAGCCCAGATAATTTTTTTTTGTAGAGATGAGATCTTGCTATGCTGCCCAGGCTGGTCTTGAACTCTTGGGCTTGAGTTATCCTCCCTCCTGGTCCTCCCAAAGTGCTGGAATTACAGGCATGAGCCACCATGCCTGGCTCTGCATCACTACTTCTGCTTTGAGATATTAATAATCCAGTGTGCCTAGTCCATCCTTTCTGCCCCTTCAGATGGTAGAGCCCTAAGAGAGAGGCAACTTCTGTCCCTGAGTGAAGGCAAGCTACCCTAGTGGACATTGCATAAGCAAGAAATAAACCTTCATTCTGTTAAACCACCGGACTAGGATCTTGCCCATCGTGTCTGCTATACCCAGTCTAGCTAGAAATATCTTGATAAGACACTCTCAAAAAGGGGAGGTTTTGAAATTTTGGCTAGGTGTAAGCTTCTTCAGGTAGCTGATCTAAACTGTGTAAATACAGCAAGATGATAAATGGAAACACAAAACAAAAATGGTTCGTTCTCCATGTGCCAAGTTCAGAGCCCTAAACAGTGATTTGGCCATTAGACTGGACCACTCCCTCTCCGGCACCCACCCATGACCTCAATTCCCTTGCCAAGTTGTCCTTGAACTGTACCTGCCTGTCAACACCTTGACTAAGAAATAACCATATCTTCTGCCTCTTCCACACTTGAATCCAGACTCGTGAATGTGACAGGAATGTGACTAAATTAGCCTTGCTGGCAAGTGCCCCTGCTGAGTTTGGGTCTCCAGTCTTAGCTGCTCCTCAGTATCAGTTGACACATCCATCACATTTCCAGATTACTTTCTTCTGTCATTCTGTTAACAGATCATATAACTTTCAGTTTCACAGAACAAATGAGGCTAGTTGGCATGATTTCCATGAAATTTCCATTCTTATCCCACAAGCTTTTCTGTTCTTCTTGTCCTGGCTCAAAGAAGTTTTCCTTTTGTCCAAAGATGTTTCATATACCTACCTCCCAGGACCTTTCTGTATTAATTAGCATTTCATTCTTGGGATTTCCATTTTCTCAGTGTATAAATCAAGCTCTCTCTGTACGTCTTTGGGTAAAGTGGTCTGTACTCACAGTTTTCCTTTTTCTCGTTCCTCAGTTATTGCCTGATCCATAACAATCTCCCTTCTGTCTTCTCCATTTAAAATGCTCTGGTAAAGCTGCCAATAACCTCTGTGTTGTTGCAATAGAGGCATTTATCTCTTCATCTTGCTTTCATTGTCTGCACCACTGGTTTCCATGATGTCATTTTCTCTGGCCGTGCCACTCCTTTCTTCCTTCTTTTTCTAGATTCCTATTCCTTTGAACACCATTCCTCCTTTAAATGCCATATCTCAGGTTCCATCTGAGGCTCTCTTCTTTTCCAACTCATGGTCTATGAAATAGTCTTTATGATATTAATTGGAATGAGGAAAAGGACTGGGTTACTGGGTTCAAAAACTCAAAATAGCTATAACAAGAGGAAATTTTTTGCCCAGAAAAACAGAGTACCAATTCCTTGAAAGCAATGGGTTGTACAGTTTTGCAAGGAGACAGGACTCATTGCACTAAGAGCTGGAACTCAACCTATCTTTATGGTACTAGGTCTCTACATAGAACTTCTGTAGATGATGACTCTTAGATTTGTAACTCCGTTCATGTTGTCTAGTGGTTATAGGAGTACACCTGGATGTAGAGTGACAGTGTGGTAAGTGGTGGCTTCTTCTTGCCCCAGTGCATTTGACAATACCCTAGTTCACCTATGAACATCTGGGCTCACACATCTACCTGGGGATCAAGCCTAATCAATTCTACGAGAGAGGAAACTAAATGCCTTTCTTTGCTCTGTTCCAAAGGAGTATTTCTCTAAAGACCATCTTGCTTGAGTCTTCTTTCTGTTTTGCATCTTTCCTACTGAAAAATTCTTTACTCTAATTGATCACTCATTGATCACTGACATTAGTTAGAAATTTTGCATGTGAATGTTTTGCTTTGATGTGGCTCTAAACTGCTTGAGACAGAGCATGTTCTCTTCCTTATAGCACTTCCACATTCATTTCTAGGTACCCATGTAGGTATGCAGGACACAGGGAGAGTCTCCTTCTCAACCTTCTTACTTCCTATTGTAGATACTTAACACTTTACTGTAAAGGTAATCTGATGCTTTTATCCTTGAAAAAAAAAAGAAAGCATGTTGACCCCATCAGAAGCTGAATGTCTCTGCACATTTTCACGTGGCAACTAGTTCAACCCTTTAGACTGAAATTGATAGTCCAGTATACCATGTCATCATCTTGAGGTAACTGGCTCTCATGGTCCAAACGGTTGTACATGCAGATACACATTGACTTTGTGACTTCCTCCCAGCTTCCTAGCCATGATGCCAACTCAGCTTTGATTCTTATGATGTGATTCATTTTCAACCATCAACCATTTTTAAACCACACTAGACAGCAAAGACAAAAAGTCAGTAATCTGGGAAAGGTGAAGTTACATGGAATTACAAAGACGGAAACTTGCCATGAATCCATAGAAAAGCTAAAGCAAATGTCATATGACATTTGACTTTGTTTATCCTGACTGGGTGTGTCGTCCCTGAGCTCTGGGGGCTAGATAGGCAGGAGGATGAGGGGAATTTGTTCAGAGAAATGAGTCATCTACATATTGAGTTTATCAAAGATTTAAGATGCCCTTTGGGTCTTTCCATCTGATGACTATTGTTTTTCTCCAGGTGTTCTGTTGCTATGCCACTTTATGGCACTCAAGACCATGGTGTAAAGTGAGGCTGATTTAACCATATCTCTGGTCCCTTGCTACAGCTTCTCATTCCTTCATCATGCTCCTGAAATGGGGAATATTTACTGTATTTTTCAGCAGCAGTTGACCATATCTTTACTCTCTCTCTCTCTCCCTCTCTCTCCTATACTTCTTCTAGATGCTCAGATACTTAGAGTAAGGTCTCTGAAATCCCAGGGAATGGTGGCTCAAGAAGAGAAAGGAGGTTACCACTCTCTTAATGCCTCCAAATTGCCAGACAAACATTAGAGTGTTTGGAAAAGTGTTGGGAGTCTGAGGAGCCTTAGTAAGGCATTAAAGCTTATATGGAATGAGTGGGGGCAGCACAGCATTGATGCTTTGCTGTGGTCATCTCAGATACTGCAGAACAAATCTTACCCTGAGCATTGAGGATTAGGATCCTTCCCTCAGGACAATGAACACCTTGGTCAGAAGACACCAGTCCATAGCAAAGATCATAGGCTCTGCTTCATGGTTGGCATTTGCCTCAGCAGCATGTCTTGGATCTCACGGATTGCTGCTTGTTCTACTCACTCGATTTCCCTAGCATGTGTGAGTCTTGTGCTCCTTTGGTTCATAGACAACTAGGAGGTTTGTGTTTGTCACTTAAACAATCAAAAAGAAGGTAAAACAAGGGGGAAAAAGATCAGATCACTTAGTTGTAGTCATGTATATTAAAGAAACAACAATAAAATCTCTCTCTAGCATTTTGATTGAATCCATTCTTTAGAGTCCCATGAAGAGAAACAAATCCCCTGAAAAGAAATGTACATGGAAGTGAGAGGGAAGAAGGGTGTGAAAAAGTAAGAGAGGAGACAAAAGTGCATTTTAGGACAAGTCACTGTTGGCTGTGCCCACACATACCAAGACCTGGCCTTGTGATACATTCTATTTGCTTTATTGCAGTTCACTAAAGCAGTGAAAATTGGTGTGAAAATCTGTAGACCACCTGGCCTGAAATAAAATAGACACTTGGGAAGTGGACAGATCAAATACTTTCATTCTGGTTTCACTTGGCCTCTGCTATACCAGTATTTATTAAGGCAATTCTCTTGATAATTCCTTGATGACTCCTACTTTCTACCTCTGAAACCCAACCAAAAATGAAGACCACGAGGCTACACTGGCCCTCCGAGGGGAGGGTGCAGATGTGGCACAGTGTTACAGATGGGACTTTAGGTTCAAGCTGCCTGGGTACACTGGCTATAGTACCCATTCATTGAGTGGCACTGGCACCTCAACCACTGCACACCTCACCTTCTTCAGCTGTAGAATAAAGATGGCAATAAGGAAAACATGTGCCTCAGGTTATGGCTAGAGGGATTAAGTTAGATAAGGTGCATAAAGCATTTGAAAGTGGTCAGGCACAGTAGCTCACATCTGTAATTCCAACATTTTGGAAGGTTAAAGCAGGAGGATTGCCAGAGGCCAGTACATGGAGACCAGTCTGGGTTACATAGGGAGACCTCATATGTTAAAAAAAAAAAAAGACACACAAAAATATCTGGCACATACTAAGTGGTCATTAAATATAGTTATTGTCATTATTTGGTTTATAATAAAAATACTCAATTCTTAATAGACAACTACTTCATTTAGAAGATAAAGAAAAGTCCACAAAAGACCAATATTTTGAAAAATGTAATTCAAGATTACTACCCATGCACAACTCATTTTACTGCTTTGCTTTACTGAGATGTGCAGATATTGCATTTTTTTAATAAATGAAAGTTTAAGACAACCTGCATCCAGCATTGGTGCCATTTTCCCATCAGTACGTGCTCATTTGTATCTCTGTGTCACAGTTTGCTACTTCTCTCAATATTTCAAATTTCTTCATTATTGTTGTACCTGTTATGGTGATCTGTGATCACTGATCTTTTATGTAACTATGATCATTGTTTTGAGTCACCACAAACTGGACTCACAAAAGACAGCAAACTTAATTGATAAATGTTGTATGTGTTCTGACTGTTCCACTGACCAGCTGTTCCCTCATCTTTCTCCCTTTTCTCAGGTCTTTCTATTCCCTGAGACACAAAAATATTGAAATTAGGCCAAGAAGCAACTCTACAATGGCTTCCATGGTATCAGATGAAAGGAAGAGTCATACATCTCTCCCTTGCAATCAAAAGCTAGAAATGATTAAGCTTAGTGAGAAAGGCATGTCAAAAGCCAAGGTAGAAAAGCCAAAACTAGGTCTCTTGTGCCAAACAGCAAGATGTGAATGCAAAGGAAGAGTTCTTGAAGGAAACTAAAAGTTTTACTCCAGTAAACGCATGAATAATAAGAAAGTGGAACAGCCTTATTGCTGATACAGAGAAAGTTTAAGTGGTCTGGACAGAAGATCAAACCAACTACAACATTCCCTTCAGTTAAAGCCTAATCCAAAGGAAGGCCCCAACTCTATTTAATTTTAATTCTATGAAAGCTGAGAGAGGTGAGGAAGCTGCAGGAAAAAAACTGAATTCTAGCAGATATTTGTTCATGAGGTTTAAGGAAGGAAGCCATCTCTATAACATAAAAGTGCAAAGTGAAGCAGCAAATGCTGATGGTGAAGCTACAGTAAGTTATCCAGAACATCTAGCTAAGATCATTGATGGAGGTAGCTACAAGAATTTTAACGTAGATGAAACAGCCTTCTATTGGAAGAAGATGCCATCTAGAAATTTTATAGTTAGAGAGGAGAAGTCAATGCCTACTTTCAAAGATTCAAAGGACAGTCTCACTCTCTTCTTAAGAGCTAATGCAGTTGGTCACTTTTAGTGAAAGTCAATGCTCATTGACCATTTTGAAAATCTTAAGGCCCTTAGGAAGTATTCTAAATCTACTTCATCTGTACTCTATAAGTGGAACAAAGCCTGGATGATGGCACATCTGTTTGTAATATGGCCAACTAAATATTTTAAGCCCACTGTTGAGACCTTCTGTTCAGAGGAAAAAGATTCCTCTCAGGAGATTACTGCTCATTGACAATGCACCTGGTCACTCAAAAGCTCTGATTGAGATGAACAAAAAGATGAATGTTGTTTCCATGTCTGCTAACACAGTATTCATTCTATAACCTGAGAATCAGGTAGTCATTTTGACTTTCAAGTCTTATTATTTAAGAAATATATTTGGTAAGGTTATAACTGTCACAGCTAGTGATTCCTCTAGTAAATCTTAGAAAAGTAAATTTAAAACCCTTCTGGAAAAGATTTGTTATTCTAGATGTCTTAAGAATATTTGTGATTTATGGGAGGAGGTCAAAATATCAACATTAACAGGAGTGTGGGAGTTGATTCCAACCCTTATGGATGACTTTGAAGGGATCAAAACTTCAGTAGAGGAAGTTGCTTCAGATGTGGTGAAAATAGCAAGAGAAGTAGAATTAAAAATGGCAGAATTAAAAGTGGAGCTTGAAGACCCTACTGAGTTGCTGTAATTGCATAATAAAACTTGAAAAAATGGCTGTTTCCCATCCTGCAAAATGGCGGGTGAAAAAGTTGAGAAGTCGAATACTAAGGAGAAGAAACCTGAAGCCAAGAAGGCTGATGCTGGTGGCAATGTGAAAAAGGGTAAGCTCAAGGCTAAAAAGCCGAAGAAGGGGAAACCCCACTGCAGCCGAAATCCTGTCCTTGTCAGAGGAATTGGAAGATATTCCCAATCTGCTATGTATTCCAGAAAGACCTTGTACAAGAGGAAGTACTCGGCAGCTAAATCCAAGGTGGTACCCGAGGGATTAAACCTCACAAAATGCCTAGATATTATCCAACTGAAGATGTGCCTCGAAGGCTGTTAAGTCATGGGAAAAAGCCCTTCAACCAGCACGTTAGAAAACTGCGAGCCAGCATCACTCCTGGGTCCATCCTGATCGTCCTCACTGGGCGTCACAGAGGCAAGAGGGTGGTTTTCCTGAAGCAACTGGGCAGTGGCTTGTTACTTGTGACTGGATCTCTGGTCCTCAATCGAGTTCCTCTGAGAAGAACACACCAGAAATTTGTCATTGCCACCTCCACAAAAAATGATATCAGCAATGTGAAGATCACAAAACATCTTACTGATGCTTACTTCAAGAAGAAGAAGCTGAGGAAGCCCAGGCACCAGGAGGGTAAGATCTTCGACACAGAAAAAGAGAAATATGAGATTACAGAGCAGCGCAAGATTGATCAGAAAGCTGTGGACTCGCAAATCTTCCCAAAAATCAAAGCTATTCCTTAGCTCCAGGGCTACCTGTGATATGTGTTTGCCCTGACAAATGGTGTTTATCCTCACAAATTAGTGTTCTAAATTTCTTTGAAAGAACCTAATTAAAGAACTGATAAAGTTTAAAAAAAAAAAAAAACTTGGAAAAATGGAGTTGCTCCTTATGGCTGAGCAAAGAAAGTGGTTTCTTGAGATGCAATCTACTCTTGATGAAGATACTGTGAACACTGTTGAAATGACAACAAAACCTTTAGAATAGTACATCAAGTTAGTTGATAAAGCAGCCGCCAGATTTGAGAAGATTGACTCCAAACTGGAAAGTTCTACTGTGAGTAAAATACTATCAAACAGCATTGCATACTACAGAGCAATCTTTCATGAAAGGAGGAGTAAAATGGTGTGGCAAACTTTACTGTTGTCTTATTTTAAGAGATTTCTACAGTCACCCCGACCTTCTGCAACCATCACCCTGATCAGTCAGTAGCCATAAACATCAAGGCCAGATTCTCCACCAAGAAAGAGATTATGGCTCAGATAATTGTTAGCACTTTTAAGCAATAAAATATTTTAAAATCAAGATATGTACATGATCTTTTAGCCATAAAGCTATTGCAAACTTAATAGGCTACAATGTAAGCATAACTCTTATCATGCACTAGTAAACAAAAAAATTTGTGTGATTTGCTTTATTGTGATAGTCTGGAATCAAACCTACAAAGTATCCAAGGTATGCCTACATAAAGTTTGAAAATACTATATAAAAACTCAGAGAAAAAAATTAAATTAACTTGCAATCTCTTTGCCCAGCGATAACTCATGATAATATTTGAGCATATTTTGAGATATATATAATTTATGTTTATATCACTTCTGTATATACGCACACTTAAATTTATAAATATTTTAATGGTATACACACAAGTATATACATATGTAGTTTTTATTTAACAGGAATTATATCATGAGTACTGTTAATTAGAACATGCCTTTTCTTTTAAGGAAAGAGAGTATCTTTATGAATACTCTCCACGCCCCATGGCTCACTTGCTCT
Organism: Tarsius wallacei; assembly: GCA_963574415.1. Classification (NCBI taxonomy): domain Eukaryota; kingdom Metazoa; phylum Chordata; class Mammalia; order Primates; family Tarsiidae; genus Tarsius; species Tarsius wallacei. Next base: position 53,027 of record CAUYQG010042522.1, read on the forward strand.
CTTTTTTCAGGTTTACGTGTCTCCTCGGAGACCTTCCCCGACTATTCTAAATAAAACCATATTCTCCTCACCCTTCATCCTCTGACCTACCTTTATCTAGGAAGAAGCACTTCTGTAAGTTTGCCATCTTCATTTCCCACAGGACAGTAAGCCTTAGTCACCATGGCATTTCCCTCACTGAGTGCAGGCTGCCTCACATTGCCAGATATATATTTGTGTCATGGACACTTTATTTTTTTCTTTTGGAGGCAGTTCTCACTCTGCTGCCTAGGCCGGAGTGCAGTGGTGTGATCATAGCTCACTGCAGCCTCAACTTCCTGGGCTCAAGTGATCCTCCTACCTCAGCCTCCGATTAGCTAGAGCTATAGGCACACACCACCACACTCAACTAATTTTATCTTAATTTTTTGTAGAGACAGAGTCTCACTGTGTTGCTCAGACTGGTCTCAAACTCCTGACCTCAAGTGATCCTCCTGCCTCAGCATCCCACAGTACTGGGATTACAAGCATGAGCCACCACACCTAACCTGAATACATATTTAATTCCAATTTATTTTCCCACTGCTCACACCCTTCTTCGGGATGGATTTCTTTTGTCATCAATTAATGTGTTCTAAGAAAATGCAAACTAACTTAAATATTTTCCCAAACAAAACATAAAACGAAAGGGAACATTATACTTTTGGAGTTCATTGCACAATGTGCATGAATTTTCTTACCTATGAACAGGTAAGCCTCTTGTTTGCACTTTTGGTTTTACTTCCATTTCACCACTTGTGCATCTACTTTGCATTTCTAGTTTTCTGCTTACATTTCTGTTCAATTAGAGTACAAGTTCTTTGGGGTAGAACTCCAGGATGTTCCTTCTGGGAAAGGCCCAGAAGGTGGTTTTAGAAAGAGCTGACCAGAAGGTTGTGTGGATGAAGGATTGTGTAAGTCCTTCACTTTGTATTCTCAAATCGCACCAAATCTGAACTCAGATTACAGCCCTGAGGAGTGGAAACTGACTTGTTTGGATTACCTTTAACCCCAAACTTTCCTCTCTACAAGTAGAAAAGTATCTTTTTTAGCAACTTAGATGGAATTGGAGACCATCATCCTAGGTGAAGTAATGCAGGAACAGAAAACCAAGTACTGCAAATTCTCACTTAAAAGTGGAAGCTAAACTGAGGGTTGCAAAGGCATAGGAAATGACATAACGGACACTGGAGACTGGGGTGGGGTGGTGGTGATAATGAAAAATTATCTATTGGGTACAATATGCACCAGTGAAGTGATGGGTACACTTAAAGTTGACCTCCTCTGCAACTACGCCACTATAAAAAGCAGCCATGTAACCAAACTCTATTTGTACCCCTAAAGCTATTAAAATACTTTTTTTTAAAGAAAAGGGTCACACTGTAACCAATATACCATAGCAGAGGTTATATTAATTATGACGTTTGCTGTGATAACTTGCTGATAAGACAGTGAATTGTTTCCAGGAGATGAAATCTTCATGTTACCCCCATAGGGCACGAAAAACCCAGTGAGAGGGTTAGAAGTCCAAGATGTTTGTGTCTAGAGGAAGAGAATGCAAGTAAAGAGGGTACAAAGTAAAGAAGAGAGGAAATGGAAAAAACCACACATTTCCTAACAGTGTGGAGTAAGTAGCTGCTTAGAAATGTTTTACCCAAGAAATAAACTTAGGAAGTCATCCATGGAAAGTTGGTGTGATATTTAGTTCTTTGGTGTGTGGCTAGGCAGTGACTGTTGCTGTGAAGGTATTTTTAAAGTGTGGTTGACATCTACAGTCAGTTGACCTTAAGTGAGAGTACTCTCTGTCATGTGCATGGGCCTCATCTAATCAGTTGAAGGTATAAGAGCAAGACTAAGGTTTTCTAAAGAAAAAGAAATTATACCTCAAGACTGCAACAGCAATTCCTAGCTGAGTTGCTGGCCTGGCAGCCTAGCTTACAGATTTTGGACTTGCCAGCCCCCACAAACATGTAAGCCAATTTCCCAAAATAAATCACATATAAATATAAATATATATGTGTATATATAAGGTATATACATATATCCTTATATATGGATATATATCTATCTATGTCTATATCTCTATATTTATCCTAATCGTTCTCTTTCCATAGAGAATTCTGACTGATGCAGTTGGGAAACAGGATCTGCTCAGAAGGAGGAGGGCCAGCAGTTGGGGATTGGGTAGACAGTGAAAATGGGAAGGAATTCAATGACGTTCCTGTTGCTGCTGCCAAAAATTAAGGACATGCCAAGTCATTGATCTGGGGATGCAATGTCAAATAAAGAACAGTGCCTTTCCCTCAGGAACCAAGGGAGAGCAACTGCCTGGACCACAGTAGGTGTCAGGGTGGCCAGTAACCTTTCCTTGCATGTGTTTTACACTGGTCTCCTTCCATTTCCTTGTTTGGGGCTCACACCAGTCCTGTACATTGGCCAGGGCGAGATTTAACATTTCCTAGGGCGAGATTTAACATTCCCATTTCACAGTCCAGAAAAGAAAGAGCCATGGGAATTCATGGGTGTAATGGAGAGGATTCACCTTGAAGAGACTGAACAGTGCGAAGTTAATCAGGAAACTGCAGTCAAATTCTTCTGCATCCACCTCTGCCTGCGAAGGCTCCCTGACCCAAGGGAAAGAAAAGTTTCCTACTTGAGAACAGTTTTGGAGAGAGGTCCTGCTGATGAGGTGTTATCTCACAGGAAAATTGAAGGGGAAAGGCTTTGGAGGACATAGTCTTTAGAGGGGCAGTTGAGCAGTGGCAACAAAAGTTACCCATCGGCAAAAACAGCTGGGGAGCCATCTGTCTGGGAGAAGCCTCCTGCCCATTTCATTACCCCCCTTTCTGCATTTGTGAGAGGCCTGGCTGCTGATGGGAGGCGGTTTATAGCAGAGGGAACAGAAGGAAACCAGTTGGCCCTTGGATAACCTTGGCCTCATTAGCATCGAACCAAAGCCTACTGCGCTATTGACTTCTAGTAAATATCCACCCATCAAGAAGATGTCCGGGAGCCCTGCCTCAGGGGTGTTCAGACACCAGACAGTCTTCTTCCTCCTCCATCCCTGGCTTTGTGATTCAGGAGCGGCTGACTAACTGTTCTCCTCCCCACGCATAACCACTCAGCACTCAAAAAGCACTCCATCTTCCTGGGAGGGGACGGTGGGTTGGGTGGGGGTGGGGGAGAAGGAAACCTCTGTGGCCACCTCTCTGAAAGTCTCCCATTCTCTCGCTCAAAAGGGCCAAACAAATAAACCCTAGAAAGGCAGTTCAGCAAGTGAAGTATACGCAATTATATTTCCAACTGCTTTGAAAACTTTTATTTTTGTGCAGCAAATGACACATTATCTTTCTGGAGGTCAGGAAATAATGCAGTTGGATTCTTGCGACATTGTGAGAGTTAATGTTTCTATTTGCCATTGTGTCCTGCGCAAAGAAAGGCGGCCGGTCACCTGGGGTTACCACAACACAGCACGGAGATGGTGGAATCCACCAGAAGTGCTTTGATAATGTTGGACACTATTGTGCAGGCAATGGCTCCCTCCTTGCCCACGCTGCATAATGGGCCTCCCGAGTGCTAAGGAGATAAGCGATACTATCCTTGGAGTGTCAGAGGTAGAGCTCTCCAGAAGCTGCATTCATAATTTCCTCGAACTTAAGGACTTCGATTTTTTAATAGTAATTGAAACGTATAATTCAATAGAAGTGTCATTCTAATATAATAATTGCCAAGGAAATTGAACCACAAAGAAGTACTATAAATTGCAATTTATCTTTATTAGAGTACGTGGAGCTGGTAATGTTTTCTCATCAAGAAAGCCCCCCTCCCCAGATATCTTGCCTTTCCATCTTTTGAATGTTCATCATCATTCACACTGCCCTCTTAAGCAGTACCTTCGCTTCTTCTTAGATTTCCAATCAGCATATTTGGCCCCTCTTAAAATGCTTATCATTGCAAAGTGTTTATATTAATTGCTCTGGTGAAAGCTTCAGAGTATAAACTTCAGCTAAACTCTTCATTGTCAGATGTCAGCTTTCTAACATTTCTACCTGGAACATTTTCTTTGCTTTTGTGAGTTTAAGTGATATAAAGGTGCTTTGTATATTTAAAGGACTGAGTAAGTGTAAGTTGCTGTTATTGTGATTCTGCACATCTTTCTTAAAATGAAACTGTCTTTACAAAGGACATATTATACCACTGGACTAAGTCCAGGACTCAGCATAGAACAAAATAATAAGCCATTTCACGCTTCTCGGGAAGAGTTGTTTGGAGTCATCTGAATCATTAGTAACAGTATTAGTTTTGATTATTGACAGGCAGTGGAACACTTCGCCTCCTAATCCTATGAAATGTACAACCTGCTCACTTCTTATTCTACCTGTATAATTGCTGAGCCATTTTGTCACCTTTTTTCTTGCCCTGTGGTCTGATCTGTTATTATAACTACCTGATGCCTTTCTTCCACTAATCTACCTCTTATATCTAGGAACCATCTGGCATGAGACTGGCCCAGGACAGGAGACTACACAAGATTCAATCCATGTACTCCTGAAAAGGGGTCTTTCTTCCCAGAAATACCAGTAACCTAGGGCAAGCTATACATTTAGTTACAGGAGAAAAACCAGAAGAGAGAAGGAGATTAAGAAATAAAGGAAGAATGAGTGGAGGGAGCAAAAGAAAGGAAAAGAGAGAAACAGGAGGAAAGAAAATCAGACAGACTGATCACACACATCCTGGATAAAGACTCTGACTTAGAGTTAAGTGAAGAGAATGTGAGACAGAAAGTGTGTGTCCATTAGGGTTGTCACTAAGTGGCATCTTTATCTATGAAGACAAAGAATGGCAGAATTCACTACAGTAAAAATAGACATGTTAAGTTGTCAGGATTACAAATAATAAGTATATTTTCTCCATTTTCTGGACTTTCTATTGAGCACTGTCTTTATAATAGAAAAGGAGAGGAAATGAGGTCTTTTTTTTTAAAACAATATATATATTTTTTTATATTGTGGGGTCAGTTAAGGGTTATGTATACAAATATGTTTCGTTCAAGCACCCTTGTTGATAAGGGGTGTCTCCCCGTCCCCAGACAGATAATGACTACCGTTAATCCCACCTTCCTCCCCTCCCCCCCATTAAGGGGAAGAGTAGCCCCACAATAGCCCAACCCCCAGCTTCCATTGTGTTGAGCTCCATGGGCTTGGAGCAAAGGAAAGGGACCCTGAGATTCCTCCTTAGGTATATGCCCGTCTTCACTTGGAGCCCAGTAGGCTTGAAGGATAAGCTGAGGAAAGTATAAGCTGGTGAAGAACTTTCTACAGTGATACTTACAAAAAAGTAAGTCTGGCCTGGCAAAAGGATGGCATACAGAGACTTATTTGTCCATTTTGTATTGCTATAAAAAAATACCTGAAGCTGGGTAATTTATAAAGAAGTTTATTGACTCACCGTTCTGTATGGTGCTGGCATCTGTTCGGCTTCTGGTGAGGCCTTGGGAAGCTTTTACTACTAGCAGAAAGCAAGGGGAGCTGGCAGGGAAGCAGGTGTGTCACACGGCAAGAGTGGAAGTAAGAGAGAAGGAAATGCCAGACTCCTCTAATAATCAGCTCTTGTATGAACTAACAGAGCGAGAACTCACTCATTACTACAAGAAGCCATTGAGCCACTTATGAGTATCCACCCCTATGATCCAATCACCTCCCACTATGCCCCATTTCCAAAACTGGGGATCACATTTCAACCTGAAATTTGGAGGGGCAGTAATCCAAACTATAACAAGGAGTATCCCATTATAGGGAGAACAGTGCAATTAAGTACAAAGGACTTGGGCTCTGAAATCACTCAGACTTGAGTTGGCATCTCTACTAGGGAACTGTGTTAACCCCACCGCAAGGCATCAATCATCTCCTTGGCTAACTGAGGTTGATTTCCTCTGCCTCACTGGATTGCTATAAGAATAAAAAGGGCTAGATAGAGTTGGCAATGAGTGTAACATGCTTTGTAAATCTTAAGAACTCAGAAGGTGTGGTTCTCACTTTCTTCTGACCCAAGAATTCTTACTCACTTCACTGGACCGCTTCTACTTCAAAAGAACTTAGAATAACAATCTGAGGAAACACTACTTGCTACCACACTCACTTAGATATGCCACTGGTTAAATCATGAGCTCCTAAAAGGTTCTAATCCCATGCAATAAAAGTCTTGTAAAACACACTTGCTTGACAAGTTCCAGTGTCTGCAGGGGAAGACTGAGTGCTTCGGAGTCCAGGTTCTCACTGCACTAGAAACAAGGAGTTCCAAGCTTAAGTCCAAATTGCCACAAACAATTCAGTTCAATGACAGTAGGCACTACACTTTGCTTCTTGGGACCTTAATTTTCCTTTTTTTTTTTTTGAGTAGGAGTCTCACTCTGTCACCCAGACTGGAGTGCAGTGGCCGCTCCCGGCCACCGCAGCCTCGACCTGCTGGGCTCCGGCGATCCTTCCACCTCAGCTTTCCGAGTAGCTGGAACTACAGGGGCGCGCCACCACGCCTGGCTATTTTTTTGATTTATTGTAGAGATGAGGTCTCGCCAAGTTCGCCCAGGCGGGTCTTGAACCCGTGGGCTCAGGCAATTCACTCACCTCAGCCTCCCAAAGCGCTGGATTACAGGCTGAGCCACCGAGCCGGGCTTAGTTTTCTTACCTGTAAAGTAAAGGGAGATAATCAGAATCGGGACTTTTTAAAACACATTTTAGCAGCACTTTTTTTATGTTCAATTAGAATCTTACCCCAAACAGAGATGCTCTGGTTGTGGCAGGGCAACGGACCTGGTGACCTCCTCCCAGCGGGACAGCCCTGGTAGAGAACCTCAAAGCCCATCTGAAAGGCCACAGAGCAGGGCTGGAAACCACACCTTTTTACAATGTCCTGAACCACTTAGTGAGCTAACAGTCCACAATTTTACATATTTCTATTCTACTTTATCAACAGTGCAAAGGCATGACTGTTTTATTTATGTTAAAAATGTAGTCAATATATAACAAATCATATTGTCATTTCCATTTTGGGACAGTTAAAAATGAGTCTGCCCAGGACTGTGCTTCGCTGAGTGCCTGTCATTTTCTTTTTCTTTTTCTCCTCTTCTTCCTGATTTTTTGGGTTGTACCTTCTTTCATTCCTGCCCTTTTCCAAAAGGAACCGTCCCCTCTTGCTGATACTCTCTGTACGGAATTCCTCAGTCTACTTCTTTCCCTGGATAGACTTGTACATTTGAGGGAGTGGAAGAGCTGCAGGAACGTAAGATTCTGGACGCTTGTCATGTGGGAACGTCTCTCTTTCTCTCCCAGGTGGTATTGCTCTTTCAGATTTCTTTTCCTAGCACATTCCCTCTTCCAGACATCCTCTAAACTGGTTCAAGAAAGATCAGCAGTACCATTACCCTGAAGGTATTTGAAAAGCACAGATTCCTGGGTCTCATTCCATATCTATTGAATCAAAATCTCTAAGGTTTGAGTTTAGGGAAGTGCGTGATAAAATTAGCTCCCAAAATGATTTTTCATCTCCTGTCAATTTCAGAAACCACCTTTCAAATCCCTTTCCCCAAATCCCAGTTCCCTATTTCCCCATCTCCCTCTTCTCAGCTTCTTTCCCCTCAATGTTCATCCTAATTACCAGCTAACTGGTGGATGTTACTGCTACTTAAATGCGCTCCCACTCTAGATCCCTAATCATGCCCATTGTGCTCCTCAAAGCTAAGTCAAGAATTGCTGCCTTTTTATTTCCCCCTCTCTCTCTGTATTGTAGAAGGAAGCAGGTCCCTGCAGCTTTTGTTGTCCCTACTTCTGGGCTGAGCTCCATTTGCTGGTGAACGGGGCTTATCTTCACTCTCCCCCTCTAAATACTGTAACATTCAGCATCCTTTCATGTCAGTGCTTTTAAAGTAAATCTTTGGACAATTAAAGATATGAAATGGCTAAATAGAGTTCTGCAGGCGTTGTTCTCTCCTTTTTAAAGGTTTAATCACACTTAATGGCTCTCTTCAAAACTTGAATTTTCCATTTTGGTGTTTTGACTCCATTGAAAGAGTTTACTAATATTCTTTCAAAAGTATTCTCTGCTCAAATGAGCTATTCAATAAAGTTTTATGCCACGCTATAGGATTTACACTAAATGGAAAATAATTTAAAGGCAGATCAGAGTTGGGGGTGCCATTCCTCTCTGCAGGTTTTGTTAGCCAAACCATAATCACCAATAGAGAGTCCATTAAAAGTTGGTGTGAAGGAACAAAAATTATCATTTAGACATAAGGGAGACTATTTCATATACAATTCCCATACCCTCTCTTCCTTAAAGATAGTTTATTGTTCAGCCTTATGATTCTATAAATAGGAACTTGTGATAAATTCCCCTTCCTCCCTTCTTCCCTTCCTTCTCTTTCTCCTCCTCTCTATTTTTTATTCTCGAAAAGTAGTGGACAAAGGAGTAGAGGAAAGCAAAAAGAATCCATCTTATTTGTTTTCTTTTTCTTCTGCCACAGATTGCTTCAAACAAATTGTCTTGACTCTTCCTAGTCTTAGTCTCACTGAAATACATCTTGCTCTTACTTGTCACCATCAGGAGTATAAAACTGGCTGAACACTGAGTCCCCCCGGGTCATACAGTCCAAAAGATAGAATTTGCTACTCGAAAGGGAAATTTAGTGGAAAATATAAGCAGTACTTTCTGACAACCTCTTTTTGAACCCCCAAACTCTCCAGTGATATGGATAAATATGTGGCACTAACGAGACAATTTGGCTTAGATAAGGAAAAGTAAGGCCAGACATCTATGACCGGATAGGAATACCCTTTTTCCCTGCCTACTGTATGCCTTCTTTCTTTCTTTTTTCCTACAAGTAACCTGTGAGCACTTGTAACATGCCCAGTCAAGTGTTAAGTGCCAGGACAAATTTAAGAGAATGATGAGGTGAACTTGAGAAGTCTAACATTTGGCTAAAGAAACAAGAAAGGTAAGTCATGGGAAGAACACAGATGACAATGATGTCTGAACCCGGCACAGTCATTCACTATCCACATGGCCTCTGGCAAGGCACTTATATTCTCTAAGAATCAGTGTTTCTGTCTGTAGAAAGGGTTGCTAAAATCAAGCAGCATTTATGGCCATCTGGAAGCATCTCATTAAATTGTTTATTTGTTGTTCTTTGTCTCTTCTCTCCTCCTCAGTGTAAGCTCTCCACCTAGAGCGGAGTCCTTGACTGACTACTCACCTCTGTATCCCCACTGCCTACGACAGTGACTGGCACAGAGCAGATATAAAATAAATAGTTGGGGAATAGATGTCCATGTTATGGGCAAAGGAGTCCTCAAGGTCCTCAGCTACTGACCTTGACTAGGTGTGTGGGCTTGGTAGGATTTGCACAGACCAGAGGAGGGGAAAGGTCTCTCAAGACAATAGCAGCAGACAGGGAAGAATAGGGTTAAGAGATAATAAAGATATTGTAATGGGGTCAAAGATACTGAAGACACCTGTCTGCTTTCTGAAGTAACAGGATGTGTCCTGGGAAAAGTGGATTCTGACTAGATTTGAAAGATCCTACATTTCAGAATTAGCCAGTAGGGACATAGTAAAGGGTTTTTTTTATTATTTATTTTTTTTTAAGTTGGAGTCTCACTCTGTCACCCAGACTGGAGTGCAGTGGCCGCTCCCGGCCACCGCAGCCTCGACCTGCTGGGCTCCGGCGATCTTTCCGCCTCAGCCTTCTGAGTAGCCGGAATTACAGGCACGCACTACCACGCCCGGCTGATTTTTTTAATTTATTGTAGAGATGAGGTTTCGCCTGCCCAGGCGGGTCTCAAACTCGCGGGCTCAGGCCACTCACCTCAGCCTCCCAAAGGCGCGGGATTACAGGCTGAGCCACCGAGCCCGGCTAGTAAAGGGTTTTTATCAGGGGTGTTACTTGAGAAAGTAATGTTTTGGGAAGATTCATCAGGTGGCAACACCCAAAATTGATGGTGGCAGAGAAATAAATTAGGAAGAGGACACTGGAACAACTGAGGCATCAGGTAACAAGGCCCGAATTAGAATCACGAAACTTTAGAATCTAAAGGAAGAGAGAATCGAATCAGGAGCTCTTACAAAGCAAAGATTGATGTAACTGGGGAGTCAAGGAGCTGTGAAGAGATGAAAGAATTGAAGTAAAAACCAGGGTTCTGGTAGGATCGCTAGAAATAAGGGAATGGGGAGGGGAGGCCATTTTTGAAAGAAAATGTCATCTCCTTGGAGGTAACAGAGAAAACCACAGGAGAAGATGACTTCTTTGAAGAGAAAGAAAAAGAGAGGCCCAAGGGCAGAACCTGAGAGAATGAGTCACTTGGGGTGAGAGAAGGAAGAGGAATAAGACAAGGAACAGGAGTAGTCAGGAAGGCACATTAATGAAATGCAAGCAGTAGAGAAATTATTGCAATGAAAATCTTTCTGAAGCACGAAGAAATGGTCAGCAATAATGCTGCCGAGGAGAGAGCAAGGAGAATACAGAATTAGAAAATTTAGATGTGCCCATTAGGAGGTCATTAAGAAGAACAGGACAAAGACTGAAAGATTTTCTTACATGGAAACTTTTTTCACAAGGTAATTCTACACAATTTTAGTCTTTCTGCAAGAGCACATGCTGAAAAACCCTCTGCTCCCTTATCATCTTCAATCCACAAGGAATGTTGCGTTGGTGAGACTTTAAATGCCATGTGATGGAGCCCAGTTTGTGTTCCTGATTAGAAGAAGGTCAACAGAGTTACTGATGAATTTCACCCAATACAAGAAGAACAACTGATTTCTTGTCCTGACACCTTCCATCACCACTCCCTTTGTTTTGTCTTCTTCTGGGACCAAGATCTCACAAACCGCATGCTTTCAAGACTCAGGGGGGAAAAGTAATATGAAGTTCAAGTACTGGGCTTCTACGAATTCAGTTTTATCCCCAGAAAGGCATGTCTAGAAGTTGGGTTCTGTTAACTACAGATCTGGTCCAACGTTTAAATACACTAGGTTGTTAGCTGTTGATTTGCTAACATTTTGAGCTGAATTTTAAATTATCTCTGTTTCTGAGATACTACCCCAATCTCCCATCAATCTGTCCATTTAGACTTGAAAATCCTAGTAAGGGAACAAAGTCATTAATCCCCAAGTAGAGGTCAAGCTTAAAATACAGAAGCCATACTGTATTCTTCCCTTCATCATCACTTAGCTTAAATTAACCCTAAAGAACAAATAACTTATAACAAAGAATGAAAACTACATAACAATATAATAAAAAGATTTTTAAATAGTGTCTCTAAAAGTTAGTGATAGGGAATGGTTTCAAATTTCTTAGTGCCGCTGATTTTGGTTTCCTGTTCTGATAAAGGTCTGGGGTGGCTGGGGGTGGCTGGGTGGGGGTGGGGGATGCAGAAAGGGGTGAGGACACAGAAGAGGGAGAGAGGTAGGCTCAGGTGCCTGAGGTTCATTTGCTTATTTAGCTGGGGGAAGTTTCTTCAATTCAGCACACATTAAGAATCTATGACAGGCCTGTACTGAGGACTGGAGATGCAATGGTAAAAGTAATACTTTTGTCTTCAAGAGGCTCTAATTCAATGTCCTTGGGCAGACTTAGATCAAAATTGAGGGAAGCTCTAGGAGAGAGAAGAGCTGGCAACATCCTGACAGGGGAGAAGCTCCTAGCTGCGACAGGAGGGGAGGTGGATTACAAAGGCTTTATATGATGAGTTAAAGAGACCTTGGAGATGAGAGTCCCATCTTCTTCACTGAAGAAGGATTTGAGCAGAGACACCTTCTCAGGAGTGCCGTGGGAATGTTCTGTCTTCCTGCCCCATTCTCTCTTCTCTGAAGAGGAGTGGAAGAAAAACAGTTACTGCCCAAGAAGGCCAAGGAAGGACAAGGTGCTCATTAATACTTTCAGACCAGCTCCCTCATCCAGACTTAAACAGGGTTGGGACTCACCAACTTCCTAGTAAGAGTGTGGTGAACCAACATGACAACTTCCTCATGGTGGCTGTGGAGGAGGATATCCTCGAGTTGATGGCCTACTGCCTGCCATGGAGGCCTGAACATTTGCTGGAATGGATCAAAGAAAGGCAATGGAGAGCAGAAGGTGAGTAGGAATCCCACCACCCTCCATAGGGAGCTTTCATAGAAGGAAATGGCCTACTTCTGAAAAGTCTCTTGAAGAAAGCAAGGAAATCATTCACTCACCTTTGATTTTTCCAGAACCTTCTTGGAGAGGCAGGGTTTTCAGGCTTGACTTGGATTCCTTCCACTTGTTTGATCTGTTGTATGACCTTGAGAGGAGCTAACACTGTAGCATGCAGCTGGAGGTTGTAATTTTTTTTAAGTGAGAAAGCAGGATTTATTGAGAGGACAGAAAATCTCCCACAGTGGGAGGGGACCTGAAGGAGTTGCCCGGGGTTGTAATTTTTAAGGCTTTGCATGGACTCCTCTAGTCCCTGTTCCCCAAGAGTGTCCACTGTAAAACTGTCAGAGGCATTCATGCAGGGGTGGGAGGGGGTAGAGATTTGAGACTAAGGCAAGCATGGATAGTATCACAGAACCAGAGCTTTTGAGTTTGCTGGGGCCCTGGGTGGTGTTGGGAACAGATAGAGGAGGTCATTTGGACCTCTTTTTGAACTTAACCTTACTTGTATTATTTGATCCTTTATCTTTTATAGCAGAGACTTGCCAATAAAAGTGTCTGATGGAAGACAGAAAGCAGGTTGATCTTGGGCCCTTGAGTATTGGAGCACGAGACCCCAGAAGGAGCAGGTGAAGAAAGGGCCAAGGGAGAGTGCTGGAAATTCATCTTGTTGACTGCCCTGCCAACTGCCCCGGGCCAGCTGTTCTTGGCTCTAGGAGATTCAAAGTCTAAGAAAGAGCCCTCTCTCCACTCCGCCAAAGTTTTTATTTCCTGGAGAAATACCTTCTCTCTCTGCGTGTTTCCTTCAACTCTCAGCAAGACCTGAACACGCGCACGAAGGTGATAAACCTGCTACTTCGCTGGGGCTGTTTATTTCCAGTCGACAAATATTGTGCCAACGTTCATTTCAATTAGGGGACACATTTGACAATCTGACTACTCCATCTGATGCCTCAAGGGCAAATTTCAGCTCTTTCAGGAAGGGCTGGGCCAATAACGGATTCATATGAATAAAATATACAGAGAAGGAACACTCTCAGCAGTTTGGGGAAACCACCTCCTGCAGCAAGGAGAGCAAAATGTCTACATGAAAATAAAATTCCCATAAATAAAGCATGGAGCTTAAACTGTCAGGAGGCTGGGAATTCAGCGTGACGTCTCCAGTGCCTGCTCGCCCTTCATCTGCTGGAGTTGGGAATTAAGAAGTGAGAATCAGCGCTGAGGAGCCTGAGACACTTGTCATTCTCTGGCAGAAAGTCGTTGAAACAGCACTCAATTCACTATAAATCTAACTAGTTTATTCCAGTTTTGTTTATGTTTTTGAGTCAGGGTCTCACTCTGTCACCCAGGCTGAAGTACAACGGCACTATCACAGCTCACTGTAGCCCCGACTTCTTGGGCTCAGGCAATCCTTTTCCTCAGCCTCCCCAGTAGCCGGGAATACAGGCACACACTGCCACACCTGGCAACCTTTTTTGTAGAGACACAGTCTTGCTATGTTGCCCAGGCTGGTCTCGAACTCCTGGGCTCGAGCAATCCTTTTGCCTTGGCCTCCCAAAGTGCTAGGATTACGGGCATGAGCCAATGCACCTGGCCAAAGTTTTTCAAAATCATCCTAGCAACAAGAAGTTTTTCTTGGCACTTAACTTTAATCCTTCTGCTTAATTCTCTTTCTTAATCAGAAAAGCTGCTCAATATCCCCTTCTATACAGGTTTCCAGATAGAGTCAAGGGCTAGGTCCCACCAGCAGAGCTCCTCCTGTTTGGAGTTGACCTTGGATCCTTGTCACCCTTTTCTGTCATAGCAGACTGGAGGATGCCTCAGGCAAGGGCCCTCAGCTTGCTGGACTCCCATATTCCAGCCGGGAAGAGAAAAGTCAGGTCTTTCCTCCTCTTAGAAAGGTCTCCTGGGAATAAAGTCAGGAGATATGAGTGGAAGGAAGTGAAAGTTTGATAGAAATGAAGGGACTCTCCTTATTTGGTTCCTGTTTCTGAGCTGACCTAGTCAGTACAATAAACTCCCAGAAGCAACTCAGTCACTGAGATCAGAAAACAAAAACCAAAATCACCTTTAGGTCAATGCCTCTCAGACTGTACATTTGCTGGCTCCCTTGTTAGTTAAGCCTGGGCTATCTTAAATACTTGTATGTTCATTTGTTTAAAAAAAGACCTCACTCGGCTTCTGCATAAGATTGTTACTAGCATATGATTTATTTTATATTTTAGTAACAATGAAAGGTATTTTCTATTTTTAGAAAGACATTATAAACATCTGTTGTTAGAATAGAAATAAATCTCTTGAGAGTGACCATCCATACCATGGCTTGACTTATTCTTTCAACATTTTAAATTTTATTGTTATTAGCAAATGATTATGATAATATCTAATTGAAATTAAATTTCTGTATTATAGGGGAGTTTTTGGATTTATGCTAGTATTTGATATATCTCTGGTTATTTCTCATTTCTCTCCTTTTCATTCATTCATTCAACAAATATCGATGGGAACCTAGGATGGGCCAGGATGCCGGGGATGTGTTTTCTTGCTCTAGGAGACCGAAAGGCAACATAAGAGACAGTCTTGTGCGGAACGGGAATGAAGTGGAGAGGGAAGAGTACATTCATTCTGTGCTGAGTTGTCAGAAAGTCTTGATTTGAAACTCAGACACAAGGAGCTTGTGGCATGCAAAAGGACAAGAAGCATGCTAGGCAGAGGGGACTGCTCGTGCAAAGGCAGAGTCCCTGCCCAAGACAGCATGGCTCTGACTTTGAGAACTGGGTTGCTCTTCCTCATCCTTCCTGCCCTTCCTCCTTCCCTCCCTCTCTCCCCCTTTCCTTCTTCCCTTCCTTACCTTTCTTTCTCTCCTTTTCTTTCCCTCTCCCTTACTCCTTCCCAGCTTTTCCCTCCTTATTTCCTCCCTCTTTCTCATCCTCTCTCATGATTTTAACAGTCATTTTGGATTCATCTCAATGCAGAGATATCTGAATATAAATAAGAAAAAATCACCAAAGATCTAAATTTCAGGTAACCTGCTCAAATATAGCCTCCGATAACACCCTCACCCCACCACTGAGCAGCTGATATACCCCTGCCTCCAAGCACTATATCACCCTCCCTCCCACTACATAACCCTTCCCCCCACTATATATCCTTCCCCTCACTTCATACCCCTCCCTCCTACCATATACCCCTCCCCCCATTATATATCCCTCCCTCCCACTATATACTCCTCCTTCCCACTATATATCCCTTCCTCCCACTCTATACCCTCCCTCCCACTATATACCTCTCCCCGCTGGAAAGACCCACCCTTCTTGCCTTCATCTTTGCTACTGGCTGCACATTTCCTGCACACTTGAAAAATTCATTTGAAGAAACCTGGCTGGGCACCTAGGGGATGGCTAGGTGAGCGAAGGGGACAATAAACCATCTGGAGCTCAACAAAGGCTCAAGGCCAAAGTGTGTAGGCAGGAGCCATTTGTGGGTCTGCCATTTTTAGCATCAACTGGAAAGAAAGTGTGTGGATAGTCCAGTCGTCACTGCAGCCTTCACGTGGTCACACTGTCAACAGGACAATTATTATGTATGTCTTATTAGAATAAAGCCTTATTTAAATTACTGGGATTCTTCCCATCTGATCCATCGCACCCATACAGCCTTGGTTATAGGAGATCATTAAAACTGTACAATCTTGCTCTGATTTTCCAAAGTCTGTGAAAGAGAGATTGCCCCAGATATTGGCTGTTGTGACCATGCTGTGCAGCATTTCCGCTCCCCAAAATTCATCTGGCTGTGCTTTTGAGCTAAACAACATGCATCCTCAGACTTCATAAATTATCATTCCTCTGCCCATCCAGAGAGCAGAAATTCATGACTTGATCTCAATCAAACAGTGTAAAAACCCAAACAAAAATACATCTGGACAGACAAACGGGATGCCAGGTTTTTGCTTGATGAGAAGGGAAATAGCTCAACCCTGGCCCCTTGAAATGAAGGCTTTATCTCAAAAAATGCTCATGGAACCTTAACAGAGTCACTGAGACCAGCTTTCCTTATAATATACAACATAAACTAGATATGGAGCTCATTCTGTTCAGTGCTTTGTGACCTGGAAAACATTTTGTTGGAGCTTTAAAAAAAAATTAGCCCATGTTCATTTCCCCCCCACCCCATGTGATGATCATCATTTTCTGTTTCTTTAGCCCAGGTGAACAGCAGCCAGTGAGCTGGGGCAAAAAAAGGAAAAAAAAAGGTGGGCTTGCAATTTTCAGACAGTTAACAGACTGTTAAAATTCTATCCTGCTCAGCTATTGCATTCAAGTTTAGGGAATCAGGTTAGAACTACAAAAGACAAACAGAAATCAAACATTTTCTGGCTAATATCTATGCACAAAGTAGGTTGAAGAGTAAATGACAATGAAACTATTTACTGGTCAGTTAAATATTCCATTATCCACAAAACTGGTTACTTGTGCTGTGTGTTGGAATGAATATTTTGCTTAAACAAATGTATCTTGTGTTATGTAGGTAAGTAGAAGTGTGGCATATATTTTATTAGAGGGAAATCTGCCATTTGAAGCAAAAGCAAAGGTTGCTTGAGTTGAGATCTGACCAGACCAAGGGGGAAGCCTACAGTTATTGAATCATTTTCCTTCCTCCTTCTGCTCCCCCAATTTCTCTCTCCAGGGCTGACCTGGGGGAGGGTGTCTCTGGGCAGGGACCAGCAGCAGAGTATATGCAAATGTTCCTTAATTGTGTCCCAGTCATTACTCCATTGTGGAGGCTTTTAAGATAATTTATGAATATTCTCTTTAACCACTGTAAATGAAGCAGCAGGGTTCATTTTGGGTTTTTGTGGGGTGTGTGTGTGTGTGTATGGTATGTGTGTGATTTCTTCCTGAGTTATTTATTTGATAATGATATTAAATATTAGAAACTCTAACAGCTGGTGTGTTTATCCTGACTTGAGTGTATTAACCTCTTTAGCCCTTTTTTCCAGAAGAAGGATTCGGCATCACAGATTTGACTGTCAGCTGTGGTGCCTGGCGGCCCCGCCGACTGGCATGCTGACAGAATCTAAAGTCCAGAGCAGCAAGTAAACATGGATGACATTGCAGCGAGAGAGGGGGAAAGAGAGCACATGATGACTTGAGGCACCTGCAGCTGCTTGCACCCAAATCAAAGTAAAGGCTGCACTCACTGGAATGGAAAAACACTGAATTTACTGAGAGCGCGTTGGCTCTGTGCTAGGTGAGGGAGAAGGAGGGGGCTTGCTAGAGGACGAGGGAGGGGAAGATAAAGCCCTGAGCACTGGCATTTTGCCCATTGACAATACTCAGAGAGCTAAAATACCTTGGGGGAACTCCCTGGGTCCTAAGGACCATTGCGTCCCACATGGATCAGCAGCAGCCAGGCTGGGCTGACAGGTCAGAGGGATGAAGGACAGGCCCGGGTAGGCCGAGCCGCTGAGCGCCAGTGGGCAGTAGGACGGAGGTGATGTTCACTTACAGGACCTGGTTTGAGCCCGTGAACTACTTTTCAATGACTGTGGGAGCTTCTGCAAATTATTTAATAACTCAGTTTCAGTTTCCACATCTGTAACATTGAAATAATTATACACGGCCATACAGGGATATCGTGGACTATAGTCAAATGAGATAATGAATGGATGAAACACAAATATAAAGAATGACAGGCACGCTTTGAAGATATTGCAGGTCCAATTCCAGACCACGGCAATGTAGCAAATATTGCAATAAAGCAAGTCACATGAATTTCTTGGTTTCCCAATGCTGTAAAAATTGTTTTCGCTATACTACAGACTATTAAATGTGCGATAGCATATACCTAAAAAAAAGTTCATAACTTAATTTAAAATACTTAATTTAAAAAATACTTTACTGTTAAAAAATGCTAGCAAACACCTGAACCTTCAGTGAATTGTAGTGTTTGCCTGGTGTGGTGTCTTACCTCAATATCGATGGCTGCTGACTGATCAGGGTGGTGGTTGCTGAAGGTGGGGATGGCTGTGGCAATTTCTCAAAATTAGACAACAGTGAAATTTACCTCTTTGATGGACTCTTTCTTTCACAAAAGATTTCTCGGTGTGCAATGCTGTTTGATAGAACTTCTTGCAAAATTGGAGTCAGTTCTCTCAAACCCTGATGCTGCTTTATCAACTAAGTTTATGTGATATTCTAAATCCTTTGTTGTTATTTCAACAATGTTCATAGCATCTTCACCAGGAGTACATTCCATCTCAAGAAACAACTTTCTTTGCTCATCCATAAGAAGCAACTCCTCATCTACTCAAGTTGTATCATGAGATTTCAGCAATTCAAGTCACATCTTCAAGCTCCACTTCAAATTCTAGTTCTCTTGCTATTTTCACCAAATCTGCCACTACTTTCTCACTGAAATCTTGAACCCCTCAAAGTCATCCATGAGTATTGGAATCAACTTTTTCTAAATTCCTGTTAACGTAGATATTTTGACCTCTTCTCTTGAGTCACAAGTGTTCTTAATGATATATAGAATGGTGAATAATTTCCAGAAGGTTTTAAATTTACCTTGTCAAGAGCTATCAGAGGAATCACTATCTGTGGTAGCTATAGCCTTACAGAATGTATTTCTTAAATAATAACACTTGAAATCAAAATGACTCCTTGATCCACGGGTTGTAGAATGGATGCTGTGTTAGCAGGCATGGAAACAGCATTCATCCCCTTGTCCATCTTCATCAGAGCTATTGGGTGACAAAGTGCATTGCCAAAGAGCAGTAATCTCTTGAATCTTTTTCTTCTACAAGTAGGTCTCAACAGTGGAACATTTTAAGTTCAGTAAACCATGCTGTAAACAGATGTACTCTCACTCAGGCTTTGTTGTCATCCAAGTCAAAAGTCAGTCTGTCCTTTGAAGCTTTTGAAACCGAGCATTGACTTCTCCTCTCTAGCTATGAAAGTCCTAGATGACATCTTTTTTCAGTAGAAAATTGTTTTATCTATATAGAAAATCTGTTGTTTAGTGAAACCACCTTCATCAATGGCTCTAGCTAGATCTTCTGGATAACTTGCTGCGGCTTCTACATCAGCACTTGCTGCTTTACCTTGTACTTTTATGTTGTAAAGACGGCCTCTTTCCTTAAATTTCATGAACCAACCTCTGCTAGCTTCCAACTTTTCTTCTGCAGCTTTCTCACCTCTCTCAACCTTCACAGAATTGAAGAGAGTTAAGTCCTTGCTCTGAATTAGGCTTTGGCTTAAGGAAATGTTTTGGCTCATTTGATCTTCTATCCAGACCACTAACACTTTCTCCATATCAGTAATAAAGCTGTTTTGCTTTCTTATTTCATGTGTTCCCATTTACAACTTGGCTAACTGTTTGGCTCAAGAAGGCTAGTTTTCAGCTTGTCTTGACTTTAGGCATGTCTTTCTCACGAAGCCTTATCATTTCTAGCCTTTGATTTAAATTAAGAGATATGTCACTCTTCCTTTCACTTGAATGCTTAGAGGCCATTGTGGGGTTAGTAATTGGCCTAATTTCAATATTGTTGTGTCCTAGGGAACAGGGAGTCCCAAAGAGAGGGAGCGAGGTGGGGGGAAAGCTGATCAGTAGAGTATTTAGAACACACAACATTTATTAAATTCACTGTCTTACATGAGTATAGTTTGTGGTGCCCCAAACAATTACAGTAGTAACATCAAAGATCACAGGTCACCATAGCAGATATAATAATAATTAAAATGTTCGCAACATTGTGAGAACTACCAGAATGTAACACAAAGACATGAAGTGAGCACGTGCTGTTGGAAAAACAAACCTGTTCGATATAGAGTTGCTACAAACCTTCAATCTGTAAGAAAGAAACACAATTATCTGAGAGTACAACAAAGCTGAAGGTATTAAAACAAGGTGTTCCTGTACTAATTTCCTGTCTCTCTTTCATCCATTGTCCTTGAGCCCTTTCCCACTGACACGAAGACATTTAAGATATGAAGACATTAGGACATTAAGGCACGAATGCATTTCCAGGATGCTGCAGCTTGCTTTTCTTCAGTAGACTGAGTTAATCTTGCAGAATCTTCTTCTGTAAGCTGGATACATGGTCTTTTGCTCTCAAGGGACCTCTTCAGCCCATGTTCTGGATCTGAGTGTCTCTGGAATGATGACAGAGAGAGGAGGGATAAATAGTGGTACAAGCAGTGTTCAAGTTCTCAGGAGAGGTTTTTCCCTTGGAAGAGATACATTCTTTCCTAGGACCACTCCACAGCCTTAAAACCTGCAGTGTGAGATCTGTGAACACCTCAACATTTCTTTGAAAGCCTAATGTTTATAACTGGATGGAGAGCCAGGGAGGAAGATCAGGGTTGCTTTAAGATGGTAGGTAAGGCCACGCGTGGTGGCTCATGCCTATAATCCCAGCACTTTGGAGGCTGAGATGAGAGGATTGCCTTAGCCCATAGGTTCGAGATCAGCCTGGGCAACTTGGCAAGGCCTCATCTCTACCATAAATCAAAAGAAAATTATCCAGGAGTGGTGGTACACACCTGTAGTTCCAGCTACTTGGAAGGCTGAGGTGGAAGGATCACCTGAGCCCAGCAGGTCAAGTCTGCAGTGGCCATAAGCATGCCACTGCACTCCAGCCTGGGCAACAGAGTGAGACTTCAACTCAAAAGACACACACACACACACACACACACACACACACACACACATATATACACACACATTAAATAAATAAATATGGTAGGTAAGCCAGAAATCCAGGGTTACTCTACTTATCTCAGTGTTTGGCATATGGGTGGTACAGGAACTGATCAATGGATTAGCAAGGAAATGAATTGTTGAATAAAAAGAAAGTTTCTGTCTGCAATGGAGCACATACAAAGTACATGTCAGTAGGTAGCCACACTCATGGCAGAAATTTCAGTATGCTGGACAACTCTTATGTGCCATCTTAGATTCTCTTCCTTCTCCTGTATCCAAGACCTTGGACCCCTTGTTTAACCCCAGCTGTCACTGCAGAGACTAGCAAAAGCACAGCCACCGTGCCACTTTGCTCTGCACTGCAGGCCTCTCATCTTTTGACTGGGGAATTTCCTGTTGCCGCTGTGACATGACACACTGGGAGCATCTTGATACTTACACATGTGCAACTTTAAAGTGTGAGAGACTTAACACCCTGTGGGGAGATACTGAACCAACGGGAGACAGAGCCTGGTGGATACAATTTTCTGCTTTCCTTCCTCCCTTTCCTGATGGGCTGTCCTAAGATGGTAGTTCTTAGGACCACCAGGAACTGAGTCCTGGGACAGGGAGCATTCAGTTGGATGTTATATCCAATAGAGACTAATGGTGCCTGCCATTTAAGCTCTCCCTCCTTGTCTGCCTCACTCTCCCTTTCTCTCATTCCTGATTCCTGGGGATTGTACTTCTTCCTGAAGAAATACTTCTTTATAAAGACTTTCACCTTAAATGTAATGAAAGATTCCTAGAATATTTTTCTATCACTTAACTTGGGTACACAAGAATTAATACAGTCTTTGCACTGTGGATTAAAAAGTTAAATTGAGCAAAAAACAATTGAACTAGATTGTTGAATCATCTACACTTCTTAGTCCCAGCTGGGGGATTTACCCAACCCCAAATGCCAGATGGACTTCTAAGCAACTGTTAGGAATATTTGAGCACCAACAAAATTCATATGTCGATGCCCTAACCCCCATTGTAATAGTATTTGGAAATGGGATTTTGGAGAGGTCATTTGGGTTAGATTATATCATGAGGGTGGTACCCTCCTTATGGGATTAGTAGTCTTATAGGAAGAGGAAGAGTGACATTGCTCTCTCCACCATATGAGGATGTAGCAAAAAGGTGGCCATCTACACACTGAAAAGAGAGTCCTTGCCAGAACCTGCCCATGCTGGCACCCTGATCTAGGACTTCCAGACTCCTGATCTGTGAGCAAATAAATTTGTAGTGTTTAAGTTATTCAGTCTATAGTGTTTTGTTATGGAACCCTGGGGTGACTAATACAGTCACCAGGGCTGAGGGCAGCAGTGAATGGGAAAGGGAGTGTGCAGAAACACCCAGAAGCTAGCTTTCTGTGGACTTCCACTTCCTCTCAGTATTCCCCTATCACAGAACTCAGGAGAGGAAAGATGATAGTGTAGTCTTCTCCACTACGTGCCTCTACCCTCTCCATTAGCACAGTACAGCAAGGTGGTCATTCATGTGATGTTAGCATTGAATTTGTCAATTGTGAATTAACTCTACACACATTGATCAAGCACCTACGAATTCTTAATTTGGGGAAATGTTCTGGGATGGTGGGGGTCATAGTGGAAGAGGAGTAGATTCATAGAAATATATGTGCCCTCCAGATGCCAGAGGCCCCAGGAAAGGGGCATGAATGCTATGCTGCAAGGACTCAGAGAAGAAGCTGCCCACAGAGTCCTGGAAAGAATAGCATAAGAGGAGAGTGCAGACATGGATACCAAAAGAGAAGGTGACATTGGTAAGCAAACATGGTGAATGACAGTTCTGTGATGGGATGAGGATGGAACCATTTGGGGGACAGAGTGCATGCA
The DNA here is from genome assembly GCA_963574415.1 of Tarsius wallacei. Taxonomy (NCBI): domain Eukaryota; kingdom Metazoa; phylum Chordata; class Mammalia; order Primates; family Tarsiidae; genus Tarsius; species Tarsius wallacei. The sequence continues at coordinate 75,797 of CAUYQG010042522.1, forward strand.
GTTTAGTAGGACCCTGGGAATGAGCTTCTTATTTTGACCCCCAAAGATGTATCTGAAGCTGCCCTTAGAGAATGAAGCAAATTAAAGTTTCTTGGACTAAGGGATCTCCACAGTAGGCACCTTCGCCACCCCATTGCCCAGACCATGGTGGGGATCATGTGCACTGCACATTCTATCCCACACTTCAAGGACTAATCTATAGCCAATGGCCGCCACCACAAATGAGATTCATATTTCACCCCCAATACAACTTTGACCTTCACTAAAACAGCCTGTGCTTCCAGGCCAACTCTGAATTCTGATTCTTATTTCCAATTTTTTTTTGTCCCTGTCCCATGCCTATCACTAGGTAGGTAGGATGGGTATGGTGAGATGGGACTGGGAGATTGGGAAGGGAAAAGAAAGACATCCACACTAATATTGACATTAATCTGTGCCCCAATGCTTGGCGCATAAAGAGATGTCCCTTTGCACGTCTCTTCTAGGACACGACAAGCTGGAAATTGATGATTCAGTCTTTAGGAATTGTTGAGAGTAGCTGCCCACTGTCTCAGAGAGAAGAGATGAAGGATCCACTCCTTTGGTTTTCTCTTTGTGATGAAGAAATCTCAGGTTGGAAGTGGGTGTATTAATAGAACTCAGAAGGGAAGGAGTCTAAGGGAGGAGGTTTGATCTGGAAGAGCTGAGAGAAACTCCTAGTCAGATCTGTTCCCCTTTTCCTACCCTCAACCCATTTTTAATAGTCCTCCCCCCAGATGCTTGATGTCCCCCAACTAAGTAAGGCCAATCAGTTAGGAAGCTGCACTATGTGCCAATTCAAATGAAAGCTTAATCTTGATCCATTATTCCTTTATTTACATTTTGATAGGCATCTCCTTTTTTTCTACAGATCAATGCTTCATTCAAAGAAATGACTTTCTAATGGGGGAATTTCTAGTACTTGGCATCTTGTGGGAGAATGCTCCTACAGAGCAAGAAGGCCTTTCCCGCTTTTCCTCTAACCATGTCACATCAACAAGAATCTACATGTGACATTAGTATATGACTAGGCTAACAGTCAACAAACTATCACTCAGGCTAAATTCAGCATCATCTGTTTTTGTAAGTAATGTTTTATTAGAAGACAGACACACCAATTTTTTTTAACATATTGTCTGGGTCTGTTTTTAGCTCTGTGATGGCAGAGTTGGGACAAAGACTTTGTTGTCCACAAAGCCTAAAACATACATTTTTTCTGGCCCAAAGATTTGCCTAGCCCAGACTAGGTCAACATGTAGCTTAGATGAACTTTAGCGATCTGAGGGTGGTCCAGTCAGAACCTGCTTTTCACCTATCGAAGGGTATTTTTTCAAAAATACTAACGCTATTATAAATTAAAGCCTTTTACTTATATTATCTGATCTTAAAACTCACAATAACCTAATGAAGTCATTATTGTTAACCCAATTTTAGAGATAGCAAAACTGCTGTTCTGAGAAGTTAAGTAGTTTTCCCTATGTTTCATAACTGGTAAAGAGTAGAGCTGGGATGCGAAACCAAGTCTGACATGTGAGCTTAACAACTTCCCTATATTCCTCAAATACTTATAATTATTACCTTATATTGGGCACTTATTAAATATCAGGCACTATATGTAATGTGACTTCCCCACATCTCTTCCCTTAACCTTCAAACCAGCTCCCTAAGATGGGAGTTGAGCCCCAAATTCATCTATAAAATCTCCATAGACTTTATAAAGGGTGCCAGAAACTCACAAGAACAGTGATCAATGATGAAACTTCACAAACCTTCTGGCTCTCTGAGGGAAAACAGTTCTCTCTCCCTGCCTAGCGGTTAATTCTACCCACCTCTGGGGTACTCACCTGCTCTGTCACCTTCTTCCAGCTGGGAGAGCTCAGCCTTCCCCATCCCTTTCCACATCAGGGCAGCTGGACTTGTCTTTCAGAGTGGCAGGTGGCAGAGGGACTCTGGGTGTCTAATTGGGAGATGGGAGTGATAGAATGGACCAAAGCATGGTTTGGCTGAAAGGACGAAAGAAGTGTGGTTTCTCAGCTGCCGGCGTGCTCTGGCTCGGGAAAGAAATCAACACTGGTGTTTCCAACTTCCCAACTTCCTGATATGTTGGAGCCACTGGGTCACACAGAAGCACCACTCTGGGCAACTGCACCCTCAATGCAACACACTGTGCATGCTCTCTTGCATTCCCAGCCCATCCTAACTGCCAGGACGATTTTATCATCTCTCAAATGACTCTGGTGTTAACTCTTTATACCACCACAGGCACTTTGGGCCAGATGCACTCTGATAATCTATTGTCTGTGTAGAAAATTCATGGTGGTAACTTGCTGAAATTGCTATCTATGACTTTCTCCAAGACCTTCAAGATGCTCAGTTCTGCCAGAGGGCCAAGTAGAAGCACAAAGAGCTCCTGCGAGAGGCTGCAGTGCTCGGTGGCTTGGATTTATTATTACATGCTTCCTTCATTTATTCTAGCTCTCCAGTCCCACAGCTTAATTCTTTTTATGACTTAAGTAGTGTTTTTGCCATTATTATCTTTGGCAGAAAGATAAAAGGTAGGATTTGAGAAACTGATATCAAAATAAACATGTTTTCCTGACAATTGATGTGCCACTGCAAACTTTTGGGGGCTGTTGGTTGGAACTCTATGGTCTATGGGTGTGAATGCCAATGAAATCACATCTTTGACCCCATATCGTACCCACTCCTGAATCCTAGACCTGCATAGGCAGCTGTCTATTGAATCTCTATCTGGATGTCCTGGGGATACACTCGATCCTACAGATTCAAAAAAGAGCTCCTTTTCCTGTTGCATTGGCTGTGGGCTTCATCATCCATCTAGTCCCTCAAGCTAGAAGCTACCAACCTGGGAGTCACCTTGGATGATCCTATGTCGCCCCGTGCTCATTCTCAGTGCCCTGGCTTGGGGCCTCGTCATCTTTCCTGGACTATTAACAGTAGCCTCCCAACATCCCTTCCAGCTTGTATCAGAGTGGAAACTCCTTGCCAACCAAGAACAGAGATAAAGATGTCAATCAAGAAAATGAGTCAACAGAGAGAGGGACCATGCTAGCAAAGAACCAAAAACAAAGATTTGCCCTCAGACCACAACAAAACAGCTATTTGAAAACTGACCAATATATGAAGCAGAAGATTCAGAAAGCGTTGAAGTTTAAAGCATCATCCCTTTGGGTCTAGAAAGCCTGCCAAGTAGCTCCTTAAAGCCACAAGTGATGTTTGCTACACAATAATCATTGGGATATTGTCCCTAACTCCCAAACAAAGTAAACCAAAACCAGGAAATAGACACTTGAATTTAACAGTGTCTGACTGTCAAAATTTTAAAAAATATTGACTGTGACTAAAAAGGCTATTTTCATTTGACATGTGTCTTATCCAGTGTTTCATCTTTGGGAAGATAAGGCAGGCTTTGTCTATGTGGTTCCAGAGAGAATTCTGAAGTTAGGTAAACAAATAAACAGTGACCGCGGGGACATTCCCCCTCCCTTTCCCCCATGATCCAGTTCTCTGTCATCAGATGCAGTCATTCATTTCCCTGGCTGATTGTACTCACCTGCCTCATAACACCATTATGATTCCAAGTGCAAGTTTGGGGAATGCCAGCAGAGCCCTCTGCTGAAGTTGTCCCCTGAATAGAAATGGTGGCAGATAAAAGTGGTGCTGACAGTAGCTGCCACAATAGACACCATAGTGAAATGTAGTGTGCAGTGGGCAGGAGATGGGAGGTAAGGAGCTCCTGGTACTCCCAGAGCCAGCATGGCTCTCGGCCCTGCCATCCCTCTTGGTTTTGGAATGGAAGGAGGACTCAAGTACAACTTGGATTTTTCCCTGCCATGGCTTCTCATCTACAGAAGGCAAGTGGGTAAAGACCTGAGAGACAAATGACTGCGTGTCCAGGGGCATTTTTTTGGCAATCGTATGCCCCGTCTTTGGGCTACTGCTTTTTCTACCTGGAATTCCTGTTCCCTCAATCACCAAGCCCTCTTTCCCTGTTTCTAGATCCAGAAATGTCCTCTTTGCTTTCCATGTCTCAATTCAAGGGTCCCTTGCTGCCCCAGATGAGCCAGAGTTGATCCTAGGTTCCTTTTTCTCGTACCTACTCCATGAACATAACTGTCCTACCACCCCAAACACTCTCTTATAGATAGATGCTCATCAATTCGTCTGAACCCCTACCTAGACCACCAACCTCCTGAGGTTTTGTGCTCGTATTCCAAATGCCTAACACAGGTTCAATGTGTAGTAAGACTTATGAATAATTTGATTCTCTGGAATCATAATATTTATATTTTTCTAGAGAAAAAAGTAAATCTTGAAAAATCTGCAGACTGTCCAGCCTGGTGAACATTTTCATAGCCAACACCATGGCAGTTCTAGTTTATTCTCTGGACAGCAACTATGAGTGCCTCTATGGAGGTGTCAAAAGAGGTTCTCTTGGAAGATCCAAAACCCAGCACGTTGCCAGTAAATGTGTTAGTCAGAGGAAATAGGAGAGGCAGTTCTACCTAAGCTGGTGGCTGGCATCAGTCTGAAGGGTGATACATCTCTCCTCTCTCCTCCTGCCTAGAACAGTGAAGACTTGTTATGATTTTATTAGGAAAACAGACATTTCTCCAACACTGCCTGAGATGGCCCTTAGAGCACAGCATCATTATCTGACTTGATCTTTCTTATGATTCTAGAATAGCAAATTAATTTTCACCAGAAACTCTGAGACACATTCCAGAGTCTGATAGAAATAATTGACTTATTCATATTTGGGATTATTACTTCTCTCCTTAAGTGTAACTAATTGAGAGTTTTCCATTGCAATGGTGATACCAGAGGGCTAAAGAGAACTGTAATTGATTCACCGACTTCAGGACTCTCCTAGTCGTAGTAATTTATGATGCAAAATCATTCAAAGTATATTTTGGATAATGTCCAGCAGACCTATTCCAGACTTTATCCCATGTATGTCCTCAAAAATGCTCCTTGGTGGAGCTCGGTGGCTCAGCCTGTAATCCCGCGCTTTGGGAGGCCGAGGTGAGTGAATTGCCTGAGCCCGCGGGTTCAAGACCCACCTGGGCAACTTGGCGGGACCTCATCTCTACAGTAAATCAAAAAAATTAGCCGGGCGTGGTAGTGCGCGCCTGTAGTTCCAACTACTTGGAAGGCTGAGGTGGAAGGATCCCTGGAGCCCAGCAGATCGAGGCTGAGTGGCTGGGAGCAGCCGCTGCACTCCAGTCTGAGTGACTGAGTGAGACTCCAGCTCAAAAAAATAAAAATAAAAAATATGCTCCTTCAAATCTATTTCTTCACTAATTTGAATTGTTTCTAGACACAAGCTCAAAAGGGAAAGGAGACCCCAGAAATGGTACTTTTGGGGATGGATGCCTCTCTCCGGCGAACTAAGTGAGAAAAGAGAGATTAAAGTCTTATTGGGAGCCAAAGCACGGGAAAAAGGGATGGAAGGCCAGCTTCTCCTTTCCTAAATCCCATGGCCTGTGATTGCTGATCTGATGCTCTTGTCTTGGCTTTTTTACTACACTGTAAAGAGCAGAGATGGGTTTAGGGGACTTTGTAACTCATGTGGCTCCTCATACAGTAGGTGCTTAATTAATAACTTCAGAATTAATTAATATTTCATCACCTAGGCAATGGAGATGCATGGAAATACACCAAAAGTTTATAATCTTGTTCATACTATAATTAAGTGCTTGTCTATGCCTTCTGAGACACTTAATGGTTAATGAATCAATGTCATCCACTGAACTTGACAAATGCTGTCCCTATTCTCTCTTTGCTCTGAACTCCCACGACACCAGCGATATGTACACCACTCACTATTATTCCTGTTTATAGACCATTTCTACTGGGTATCTATATTCTCTGATCTTCTTTTCCAAAAGTTATCTGCCCATAACTAAGCTGTAGAGTCTTTGAGGGCAAGGATGTAGCTTAAGTTTTTATTTCTCCTTCAGTACTCATATCTAGCACAGTGCTGGGTACCTGGCAAATATTCCATATATTGGCCAGTTGACTATTGCCATATATTTTTCATGGTAAAACTAAACCAAACCAGACAAAACCAAGTCAAAAAAACCAGAAACTTGCCATGGCACTATTTCTTCTGCTAGCTGATGCTCCAACTCTTTGATCTCCTTTGCAATGAAATCCTTCAAAGGAGTTTCCTTTGTTATTAGCATTTCTTTTTTCTCCTAGGCTCTAATACTCCTCTAAAACTGCTCATGCCCAAGTCACCAATGGCTTCTATATTGCTATAAGTAATGATAATACCTTGGTTTTCTTTTTCTTGACCTCTTCACAGTACTTGAGCCAGTTGATTGTGATATATTTCTTACCTGGCTCCAAGAACCCCATAAACTGTGACTTCATAGGTTTGTTCTTTCTCAGCCTTCTTTGACAATTCTTCTCTTCTTCCCAAACTCTTAATGTTGGAATGCCCAGGGTCCTGCTCCCAAGAGTGCCCTGGGTCCTGTCCCTTTCTCCATCTTCACTCATCCAAGTCCTATGACATTTCATAGACATCTCAGACTCAACATGCTTAAACATAACTCAAGATCTTTGTGGAGAAACCTCTTTTCCATCTTAGTTGTAAGGAACTCAACTCTTTCAGTTGCTCAAGCCCCACACTTAACCTACTACCTACCCTTCATGATCAACTGCTCTCTGGCTCCATCTCCAAACTATATTGGGAAACTGACCACTTCTCACTGCCTCCACCTCTGCTGCCCTGTTCCTAGTCTCCATCTTCTCTCTCCTCCTCCTGTCACCTCCCTGCTCTACCCTTGCCCTCTATTCTCACAGCAATCAGAGTGATCTTTGAAAAATATAACTTAGATCATCACATTCCTCTGCTTAAATTCTCCAGTGGCTCCCCATTTTTCTCAGAATAAGAGTCAAAGATCTTACAATGACCTATAATATCCTACAGGATTTAGCTCCTCAGAACCCCTCTGACTTTACCATGACTCACCCTCGCCACCCACACACACCCTGATTTAGTCACACTGACCTCCTTAGTGTTGAGCAGACACCCCAGGTATTCCCTCACATTAGGGCCGTTGCACTAATCAGTTCCATCTGCCTGGAGGCGCTAGCTCTGTTACCACACAGTTGAGTCCCTTGCCTCCCTTTGGTCTTTGCCCAAGTGTCTCTTCTCTAAGAGGCCCACCCTAAAACAAGTTGCAGAGCACCCCAATCTGTTCTCCCAGATTTCTCCTTCTCAACTCTACTTCTCTTTCCCAATAGAAGCCAACACCTAATAACACATAAGAATTTGCTTATTTATAGTCCATCTTTGCCCACTAGAATATACGTTCCACAGGGGCAGAGATCTGTGTGTCTTGTATTCATTAAGGCAAACTGTGCTTCTGGCCTATAGTAGGCATTCAATAAATATTTGTTGAATGAATTAAAAATTCATTAGTTAATCACTTGGGACCAAGTACAGTAGACAGAACGAGGTCCAGAGTGGATCTTCATAGACTAAGAAACCTAGTGGGCAAAGGGTCCCGAGTACAGGAGGGAAGGAAGATTAATCATTTATCCACAGGCCCCTTCCTGGTGGTGGTATAAATAGAGATTTAACCTGAGCATCCTTCAAAGCACTGAGCCTTCCCAGGAGAAACATGTTGACAAAGTATTGGAGGATGGGACTCGCTGAGGATGAGACTTTGATTTGCAGGATTGCAGTTTATTGCAAGAGCATGTTGGGATCCTTCCCTCATCATGGGACTGGCCCCTTTGTCCTTCCTCTTCCATCACACCTCACAGCTGCACCCTGCAATCAATCCTCTTCCCCTGGGGGACAGAGGTGGGGCTTGGCACTCAGACGAGATCAGTAATAGAACCCCCAATCAATGCAGAGATCAGTGCTGGTGTTTGAAATCCAAATCTGCAGCGTTCACATCATCCAGCGGCATTTTCCTCAGCTGAGTTGGGACTCCAGGAGCTGTAGCCTTTTCTCCCTCTAAATTGAAAGTGGTTTTTTTTTTTAAGTCACAGTAGTGGGTTTCAGAACTGCAAACCAGAGAGGCGTTTTGATTCCACAAACAGCCCCCAGAGGAAACCATTTCAAGCCTGACATTATTCTTAGCCAAGGGACCCAGTAGCATCATCTCAAAACTCTCCTTCTCCCAGGCCGTACCCCATCCTTTCTGTACAGTCACATAAAGAAAAATAAGAACCTATCTCCCCTTGAATTAACTTAAATGGGAAATAAAAATCAGTTCCTTCAACCTATTTTTTCCTCCATCAGAATGAGGAAAAAATTGTATTCTAAAGAAGAGTTCTAATGACCTTTCCTGCTTAGTGCTACAGACACCAGAGGATCTTATTAGCTGAAAAGTCTCCTTTGTGTTCACATCTGTGTGGGTAGGGACACCACTGTCAGCATGTTTGTGTTTGGACAGGGCCGCCCAGCTTCCCAACGTCCTGTGGTGAGAGGCACCTTGAAGTACCTCATGCTGACATCACAGAGCCCTGGGTATGCTTATCTGGGTCAGCAAAGAGCTTGCTCCCCGCAAGCAGCTGAGCACTTCTGGGTAAATTGAGTATTTGTTCAGAACTTCGTATTTGTTCCTGTGCTTTTGTGAAGCCTCCACGTCAACTGGCAGTGAGCACTCACTTTCCCTTCCTTAAAAATCAAAGAAATCCGTCTGGAAAGGAGAAGTCTCTCCCAGAAAGCCTGGGGTCTGAGAAACATGAGGCAGAAGACATTACCTCTCACCTCCTCTTTGCGTGGCTTTTAGCTGACTTGCGTGATCAACACTAGGGGTGTTCCTGAACACGCCTCACCTTTGGAGAACATAGCGCCCTGGGATGTCAGAGCTGGCAGCAATATTAGAGGTCAATCAATGCCTCTCCTTCCCCATCCCCATTTTCCAGATAAAGAAACTAAGGAACAACAACAAAAGGCTATAGAGCAAATAGGTTGTGGAGCTGGGTCTACCTGGAGAGGCATATCGCTTCAGAATTGCCACATCTGAAAGACCCAAGGTATGGGCAACACGTTAGAGGGGGCAGCAAAGAGGCATGCCTTGAAGCTGCCTTTGCACGGCAAATACACTGTTTTTCACTAAGGTATGTGTTTATCTGGGAGGCCTCAAGCACTCTTTGGCCCACCATAAAATCAAAAATTTTTGATTCCTTAACCTAAAACTGTCCCCCATGCCTCACTCTCCTTCCTGGGATGTAGTAATAGAGGATAACCACCGGAATCTCCATCAGAGCATTCCCTGCAGCTGGGGTCACGGAGTCCACCCTGGCATAGGCTGGGCAATGCCTCTCCCATCAGAATGTACTTGATTTAGAGTGTCCGATGCCCCTTCAAGTTGCTAGGCTTCAAGGAAGTAAATGTCATCCGGGCCAGTCTTGCTCAGAAATTTAAAAATCTAGGCCTGGCCTAGATTTTCACCAGTGTAGAGAATTCTTATTTCTCTGCTCACTCTGACTAGACCCACCCGGGTATCTCCTGTGCATGCAATACTTCCAGCCTCCTGTATCCAGGGGGCCCTTCGGCCTGCTTTGCATGAGCCTTACTCTTTATAACTCACTTCCTGGGCAAGAGCCCAGGCACCTCTGCCTGAACCTGTACCACCTGATGCTACGTACATTATTGACAAGATGAGCCATCAATGGTATGCGAAGAAGTCAGTGCTTCTTGTCCCTTCTCCTGAGAAACAACCTATATGCTTTTACCTTAGTGATGGGAGGCTGGGGATCTTGATAACCCAACTAAAGGTATTTATTATCATGCTTTCTTTCAGCTAAAATATACTTCCTCTTCTTCCTGTCTAAGAGAGTGGTGGACATTTGGAAAAGGGTCTGCATTTCCTATAGAATATTTCATGGCACACAAATCCTGTAAAATATTCTCTGAAGAAAGACTCTAAATCAAATAAATTGCACATCATAACCCTCTCACTCCACGTTAGCTGACCAGAGCAATAAGACTTAACCTCAACTGAACAGCAAAATTATCTGTGGATCTTTTACCAAATATACATTATCATTGTACTCATCAGAATCAGAATCTCTTGGTGCCCATAGAACTATAGGGGCAGTTTAAGCACACATTTTCCAAAGGTTAATTTCTTTTTATTTTTTATTATATCAGCATGCACATTTGGTTCAAATATTAAATAATCTAGGTGGACTCATGAAAAAAACCAACAGTCCCTCAATGTCCTCTAGGTTTTTATACCAAAGAAAACCAACTTGAACTAGTTCCTCAGTCTAAGAATTTTGATGGCTACCGTCATGTGTCTCTAGAACGCATTTCTACTATTTATTTTTGAGTTATCAACTTTAGTTCTGTCTATAGCATATGAGGATTTGATCCACTTATTCCCCTCTCCGCCCTTCCATTCCTCCCCAGATGAGCTTACTGCCCTTCTCAGCTGCCCCAGCTCCGCCTCAGAGGTAGGCTGACCCTCCACTTTCTGTCCCATCCCCCAGAGACACCACCACAGACTCAGCAGTCTTAAGATGAAGACATCAGTGCTGGAGAGAAGAAAGGGGCACCACGCTTGTCAATAGGTTGATTCTGAAAGCTGAAAACCAAGAAGCAGTATTTATACTGTTATACTCATGTCAGTTTTGTTCTCTGCAGAGCCAGGAACGATTGGTTCTGCTGCATATACCACGAGTGAATAGGGAATGTCAGAAAGTGGAAGTTGTATGGCTCACAGATGATTTTTTTTCCAGCATGTTAATGTTTGAAGCCATCAAGTACATATTTTCTCACAATCAGGAAGACACACTTGGCATTATATGAATCTTAAGAAAATGAAAATTCTGGAGATGTGCCTTTCCTCTCTTCAAGAAGAGGTGGGTTAGGCCGGGCGCAGTGACTCAAGTCTGTACTGCCAGCACTTTGGAAGGCTGAGGCAAGAGGATTGCCTGAGCCCACGGGTTTGAGACCAGCCTGGGCAACATGGTGAGACCTTGTCTCTACAATAAATCAAAAAATTAGCTGGATGTGGTAGCATGTGCCTGTAGTTCCAGCTACTTGGAAGGCTGAGGTGGAAGGATCACTGGAGCCCAGCAGGTCGACGCTGGGGTGGCCATGAGCATGCCACGGCGCTCCAGCCTAGGCTACGGAGTGAGACTCTGAATCAAAATTTAAGTTAAAAAGAGGAGGGTTCAGTAGCTTCTCTATTGTGATCGAGAGAAGTTATGAAGGCAGATGTATTAGTTGCTGCAAAAACACTGCTCCTGGTGACTACAATTAATAATAACACGCTGTATATTTCAAAATTGCTTACAGATTAGATTTTAAGTGTTCTCACCACACACATGCACGCGCATACACACACGCAAGTATGTGAAGTGATGGATATGTTAATTTGCTTGATGTAATCATTCTACAACATGAACATATATCAAAACATCACATACACCCCCATAAATATACACAATTATTGTTTCTCAATAAAAAAGACGTTTCCCCTTTGTTATATAGATATATAATTTCTTGAACTTACCTCCAATTTCCTTTTTCGGCTCCAGACTGGTTGTTCTCAGGGCCTATTCATAGCTGTCATCCTCAGGCACAATCAACTTTTTTTCTGGGATCCTACATTCTCTTCTCCCTTGGTTTAACTACTTTTACTTATTGGCATATGTTATTTAAAAATATCTTATAAAAGAGCACAAGGGACATACTTATGAATACTTTTAAATTCCAAGAGCTCTTTCTTACAGTCATTTCTTATATATGTTATCCTTTTCTCATTTTTAGAGGCAATATATTCTCCAATTTTTCTGTATATATTTATACATTTTTAAATTTCTCAGTTCTATTCCCTGAAATACTGTTCCCAGATAAGATACAGGATCCCTCTGCAGGCTAATGCCTTCTTCTTCATGGAACATTCTCTAGTCAGTGACTTTCTGTACTCAGCTTCATCAGTGTCCCTCCTGCATCCACTTTCTCTCTTCCAAACAATTGTCAAAACTCATGTCTGTTCCTGTTTCTCACCTTCATTGTCTTTTTTGTGTGGGTTTATATTGGTTGTTTCCTTTAATAAGATCTCAGGGAGAATAGGTATCTGTGGTCATGTCAATATCTTGTGAGAAATTTAGCACTTAGGGTTTTAACAGCTCTGCAGGATACCATATGACCCAGTAATATACTCTGACTATAGAGTTGCTTGCTACCTTTTGTAACTGAATTGAAAACAAAAACAAAACAACAAACAAACTAAGGTTCCAGAACTGTTCTAGCTAGACTGGTTGCTTTTAGGACCAACATAGAAGCACCTAAGACTTCAGGGAAGTGATACTCTACCACAGACTCTTCTACCAAATAGCATTAGACAAATTGCTTCACACCTTGGAGACCTTATGTTCACCACCCTATTTTGAACACCCCAGGTTCAGTTTGGGGTTAATGAGAAAATGGTGCTAAAGCAAATCAGACTGCTCTGAGATTAGCATTTCAAGACGTGAGACCTATTTATCAGCTAACCTGGACTGCATGGTGTCAAGTGACAGAAATCTGCCTGGCTTGCCAGGTGGAGAAGTAAGTGATTGCCTTGGACCTTTTTCTTGCCTGTGGGTATAAAGTTACTACTTGGTTTGACTGGTTTCTAGGATGGAGCTGGCTGCAGCAGGCAGCACTGTGCTGATTAGTAAAGGGGACCACCTTCCCTTATGCAGTCTGAAATCCACATTAACCTTGCCTTGTACTTTTCACCAGTTGCATAACCCTGCCCTCCCCCAGTAGTTTAAACACTGGCTTTTATGTTGAAAAGACAGGAAAGTCCTTGTCATGGACATAAGCTATGAGTTCAACCTTAGGAATTCATACTTGTCCCCACATTGTTTTGAAATAACATGTAACTCTTAGGTAAATTTCCCTGTTTCCAGGTAGCTGAAATCATCATTTCGACTCCTTACAATTCAGACAAAGCTGTCAAGCTATTTCCTAGCTTTATTCCACATCTTCCCCAGTATGATTGGAAACAGAAACAAACAACAACAACAAGACCAGAAAACCCTCCTTCACTACCCCAGCACCAAGTCCAGAGCTGTGATACCACAGACAGCCAAGACATGCCCCACTCATCTGGATGGTGATATAGATGAACTCTGGCTTACAAGTCAAGAGGCTAGATACTGCTTTGAACTTTTTTGCAGACCTTGGCTTTCCATATGTGAAATGAGATTGTTAAGGCATCAACCTGTGGCCATGGAAACCATACTTCACACAACAAATTACACCGAATACAACACATATGAGCATGCTGGGAGCTGATTTGCTTGGTTCTGGAACAGTGGGAGGGAACTGAAGAGCCCACCCAACCAACATTGGTGCAGCATCTCCTCCAACTCAGTGCTCCTCAAAGGGTACCTTGGAGAGTAGTGTGACCACTTCTAGATGAAACCTTCATGGTTTCTCTTTCACTTCTTGATATTGGTCAAAGAAAAATTAAAGCAAGTCTGTGATCTGCTTAAGGTGGCAAATTATCCTGGCTTGCCTAGGACTGAGTTGCCTGGAATATGGAAATTTTGGTGCTAAAATTAGTACAGTCATGGGCAAACTGGGATGATTGGTCACCCTATTGAAGATTTAAGAACACAGATTCAGCTGGCCCAAAAGAGAATTCTAATAAGGTCTAAGTAATGAGGATGACTCCTAATGACCCCCACTTCCTGACACTCATGCCTTTGGGTAACTCCCTCCCTTTGAGTGTGAGTGAGACCTGTGGCTTCCTTCTAACCAACAGAAGGTGACACTCCTATAATTAGGTGTGTGTTATGAAGGCTCCATATTTGCAGACTAGAGTTAAAACCCTTCTTGAAGGCTTGAGAAAGTAAGCAATAATGTTGGAGAAGCCCATGTGGCAAGGAATTGTGAGTAGCCTCCAGACTCCAGCCCACAAAAAGCAAGAGCTCTCTCAGTCATATAGACACAAGGAAATGAATTCTGCCAACAACCTGAATGGGCTTGAAAACAGATGATTCCCCAGTAGAGGCTCCAGATGAGAACACACCCTACCTGAAACCTTAACTTTCAGTCTTGTGAGACCTTGACTAGAGGGCCTAGTTAAGTTGTACATGGGTTTGGGGTTCATAGGAACCCAGATAATAAATGTATGTTGTTTCAAAGTGCTTAGTTTGTGGTTAATTTGTTACTCAGCAATCACAAACTATACTAAGTGTTTTCAAACATTTTGATAGGACTCTGAGTGTAAGCTCATGCAGGAAATGATTGTCATCCCTCCCTTACTGTGATGTGGTCTGCTCCTGGCATCCTTACCAAGAAAATGACATAGCCAGCGGGGGTTAGGGTCAAACCCTGAAACTGAGTCTCTGCACCCTGAGCCATCTTCTCTTTAAGCCATGCTCAGTGCTCCATAGAGAAATTACCTGGAATCTGAGTGACTTCCTCCTTTGCAGACTAAGATTCTAAGAGAATCAAGCTTTTAAAAACAAGTCACTTCTGTTTGGACTCACCTTCCTTGAACAGAAGTCACCAGCTCTCATTATAATGTTACATTCACTTCTAATAAATTGCAAAGTCAGGAGTTAAAAATTACTCTTCAAAATGATTCTCTTCCTTCCATTTTGTCTCCTTTTTTTCCTTCTCTTTTCCTCCTCCCCTTCATTTGTACTCATTTCTCCTGTTCAGATAAGATGGTAAAAGAATTAGAACATGCAGCATTGTACCAAATTGGTCTAATGGAAATGAGGACTCTGTTACTCGAAATGTAGGTAGGACATAAAACAGGATAATTGACAGTTTTCACATTGCAGGCCAACCTCAGAGTTCCTTTGTTTGACTGGCCTGACCCCCATCTCAGTGTGATTATCCATTTTAGAACTTAGTGAGAGAGAGAGAACAAGGGCAATGTACAAGTCTAATTTGCCACCTGTGGAAGCAGCAGTGAGTGGGATTTGGCTGAGCCCCTTTCTAACACCTTGCCACTGTGCACCTTAGTCTGAACATCCCCCAGCAATTGACTTGGTCCTGGATTAGCGTATATTATCAGTAGCTGCCCTGGGTACTCTGCGCTTAGGAGCAGCACTGCCAGCAACTTGGGGCTGTTTCCAATTTGAGAAGATCAGGAAAACATTCTCCCGGGAATGCACGCACAGAGACTTCACTTTCTCGTAAGAACTCACCTGACTTCTCAATTACAGGGCAACTGGTGCCACAGGCAGTAGGAATGAGATCGCTTCAAAACCATGACCTTTGTACTGCCCATGCCCAGGTGAAAGGGCAAAGGAGCACTAGAACTCAATAATTAATTATTCACTTTGAAAACTAATAGATTTATTGATACCTTCCATCAATTCTGAAAATTATTTGAAATGAACATTCTAGTGTGTTAATCAGTGGGCCTGGCCACCCGCCTTTTTTGACAATATAGCGCATTGGGAACATTTTTGGCATCTATCCTAAGGTTTGGTGTTTTCATGCAGCTGCATGTGATGTGTCACTGCTGCTCAGCCTTAATAAGGAATTCTCACACACACTTACTTGGTATAAAATCTCATCCATCCACCTGCTCTGTGGCTCACTGACTGTAGAACTAGATGGAAACCCTAATTTTGGGTGTGAGGGGTCTTGTGACATATCAGTAAAAGCAAAGAATAGAACAAGGGTTATGTTTCTACATATATGCTTTGTTCCCACACTTGTGTGCGGTCATTCTGATCACTTGGAGAAACCTTGGTTTAAATGATACCAATAGAGAGGAAGTCTATGTGATGTCTAGTGAGACAAGTTCAAGGCAAAGGCACCAAGGGCAATGGGAGGAGAAGCAGAGCCATAGAGTCATCCTAAGAAAAGCTGTTGGGCTGTGGTCATTTAATCAGCTTCTTCTTTAATCTTCAACCTCCTTGAAAATGGTGCACACAGCTAGTTTCTAAAGAGAATTGTAAATCAGCAATGATCATTTTGTCACATGCTGAAGCCTGAGCTGTATATAAATAACTGACAGTCATTTTTCTTGTGTGTTCTTTTTTTTCCATTAGGAAGATGGGTTTCTTCAAAGCATTTTGCTATTTTAAGGCCTCAAACATTTTCCAGCACTTGCACAGGGTTTCTGTGAGCCTTGACTTATTTACAGAGAGATGTTGAGCTGAGATAAGGCTACTTAATAATCCACCAATTCTTGCTAAACGCAGTTTCTTTCCACATTCTCAGTGAAAGCCAGGAGTAAGCACTCTCATATAGAAGCCCTAGAATACTGTTATGTTTTTATTCTAGAGAAGGCTTCTTGAACCTTTAGCTATACAGAATGGCTTCAAGGAAGAGATTTCAGTATTGGTGAATGGATGAATAGTTTTCTTTACTTTTCTTTTTTTCTTATGAGTTGGAGTCTTATTCTGTCACCCAGGCTGGAGTACAG
>CAUYQG010042524.1:0-18999 GCA_963574415.1 Tarsius wallacei
GGGCTCGGTGGCTCAGCCTGTAATCCCGCGCCTTTGGGAGGCTGGGGTGAGTGGATTGTCTGAGCCCGCGGGTTTGAGACCCGCCTGGGCAACTTGGCGAGACCTCATCTCTACAATAAATTAAAAAAAAAATTAGCCAGGTGTGGCAGCGCGCATCAGTAGTTCCAGCTATTTGGAAGGCTGAGGTGGAAGGATTGCTGGAGCCCAGGAGGTCAAGGCTGTGGTGGCCGGGAGTGTGCCACTGCCCTCCAGCCTGGACGACAGAGTGAGACTCCAACTCAAAAAAAAAAAGTGGACTGGATAAAGAAAATATGGTATATACACATGATGGAATATTGCACAACCATCAAGAACAAAATCATGTCCTTTGCAGCAACATGGATGCAGCTGGGGACCATCATACTAAGTGAGCTATCACAGAAACACAAAACCGAATACCACATGTTCTCACTCATAAGTGGGCCCAGCACTGGTCACATGAGCACAACGGTGGGAACAACAGATGCTGGGCATTGCTATAGGAGGAAGGGAGAAAAGAGGGATGAGGGGCACACAGTCACATGATGGGTGCCAGGTCCTCTATCAGGGGTAGAGAGGGCTTGCTAGAAGTCCACACCTCACCTGCTCATAAGTTACTTACGTAGTAAATCCTCACATGTACCCCATAACTCTAAAAGATAAAAGTCAGCAATTGGCTTATGTGTCAGAGCAGCCTACCATTTTACTCACTTTCTCTGCAATACCTACTGCCTTCCTTGTTACTTCCAAATTCAGAAGGGTCAGTTGAAGATAATAGAAATGATAAAAACAGCCCAAAAGAAATTGGGGATGGGGATCCAAGATGGCTACCATGGAACAGCAGACTGGTGGCACTGTCACTAAGCAAGGCAGAATAGGGTCTAAGCCATCAATAGACAGAGATGCTCTAAACGCTTTTGGATTGGAGAAGCACCCTGCACCTGGCAAATGTCTCTTTTAACACACAGAGACCAGAAAATGATGGCAGATGCAGGTATCTGGGTTCCCCATCCCTACCATGTGTCAGGTTTTCCCTGTCTGGTGAACAAGAGTGGGTGAGCATAACTAAGATGCTTTGGGTCCATTCATCCCTTCCCAGTCATGACAAGTCATTGGCCCCAGAAAGGAGGAGTTCTAGTCAGGGCACAGAAGCATACTAAGTGAACTATCACAGAAAAAAAAAACACCAGAATGGGACCCAAGCAGAATGGGAAAAAAAATCCCACACTAGGTCAGCAACCATGAAAGTGGCTTCCACTAGCAGAGCTTGATGGCTGGCTCCCAGGCAGAAAAAGCCCCCCTGCAGAGTGAAACTTGATGGACCCATCTTCAGACAGATCAGGAAGAATCACTTCCAAGTCCTGCATGCCTACAGGGCAGGTCCTCTCCCTTTTTCTCCTTCACAGGGAAATTGCTCTTTTCCAAGAGCAGAATATGAACCTGAACAAGAAGGGAGTGACATGAAAGACATCCAAAGGGTTTCTCTGTGGGAAGACTTCTGGGCTAAAAGCTGTAAACAGCAGAAAGGAGAGAAGGGATCTCCCCATCCACTCCCTGCAGAGTGCTAACAGCAGGGGTTGCTATAGTTGAGAGACCTGCCACAGGGTAGAACAAGGAGTGGAAGTGAAAGGCCCTCCCTCTCTAACTGAGTGGCCTTTATTGACCCCTAGAGAGGTGCTAGAATTAGAACAGAGGGTCAGTGACTAACTTCAGAGCAATAAAATGAAACAGAATTACAGAGGTAGGAAAGGCCTATCACAAATTAGGAAAATATAGGCAAACCTCAGAGTACTAAAGAGTGTCCAAAAAAGCAGGCATAAGAGAACAAATGATCTGCCCCAGATGACAGTCAAAAAAATCAGAGATTGGATGGTTAAAATGAATAAAGAGAACCAAGAAAAACTAGATGTAAAACTTACCAAAGTCATACAGGAAGTAAAAGTGAAGTTGGATAATTTTTTAGAAAAGTCCATTCTGAAATAATGGAAAGAACTTCATCGTGGAAATGAAAAGCACAGAGACAGGCCTAGGAAGTAGGATTAACTAGGCAGAGGAAAGACTTTTAGGGCTTGAAACCCAAATTATATCTCAATCTAGTCTGTCAAAAACATAGGAAAAAAGCTCAAAAGGAAGGAGCAAAGCATTAGAGAGATATGTGACTATGTCAAGAAGCCAAATCTATACCTGATTGGTATCCCTAAAGCAGAAAAGGAAACTGAGAAACTATGAAATAAGCATTCAATGAAGTCATCCAAGAAAACTTTCCACATATTGCTAGAGAGGTGATCACTCGAGCACAAGGGATTCAGAGAACCACTATACGTTATCACATGAGAAGACCATCCCTAAGACACACAGTAATCTGACTTTACAAAGTAAGCATGAAAGAAAAAGTCCTAAAGGCAGCAAAAGAGAAAGGTCAGACTACCCACCAGGGAAGAATCATCAGAATCACTGCAGACTTATCTGCAGAAACACTACAAGCCAGAAGGGACTGGAGTCTAATTTTTAACATTCTTAAAGTTAAGTAATTCCAGCCAGGAATTTCCTACCCCACCAAGCTGAGCTTCATCAGTGATAGAAAATTAAAATTCTTCCCAGACATTCAATTTGTAAGAAAATGTGTTGCCTCCAGACCAGCCCTTCAGGAGAAGCTTAAGAAGGTATTGAACACAGAAAAAAATGGTCATACCCATCACAAAAGTACAGGCAGGCACAGGGTTAACAGAGCATCCACAAAATGAAAATACACACATATGTAAATACAAAAGTAAAAAAGAAACAAAGCAATCTCCTAAGAGCCCTTAGATAAATTCTCGCATTTCAATGATCAATTTGATAGTGAATGGACTAAATGTGCTACCAATGGCAATGGCCCCCCTCAGGCCCAAAGTTGGGGGTTGGAAAATGGCCTTTCAGGCAAATGGAAAACAGAAGGAGCAGGTATAGCTATTCTGATATCAGACAAAGCAGACTTCAAAACATCAAAAGTTAACAAGGACACTACATAATGATAAAAGGCTCAATCCACCAGTAAGAACTATTTGTCTTAAACATATATGCACCCAAAACAGAAGCACCTGGTTTTATAAAACAACTATTAAGCAAACTAAGAGAGGACACTGACTCTCACACAATCACAGCTCGAGACCTAAATACCCCACTCACAGTTTTAAATAGATCATTGAGGCAAAAAACCAACAAGGAGATTCAAACCTTAACTTGACACCTGACCAAATGGATTTAATAGGTATCTACAGAACACTCCAACCAACATCTAAAGAGAAGAAATTCTACTCATCAGCACATAGAACATACTCCAAGATTGATCACATTCTCAAATATAAATCAAGTGTGAGAAAATTTTGAAAGATTGAAATAATACAATGCATCTTCTCAGATTCCAGTGAAATAAAAATAAATATTGCCACCAACAAGATCCCCCAAAGCACACAAAGGCATGGACACTAAACAATATGCTGCTGAATGACTTCTGGGTCAATACAGATATCAAGACAGAAAAGAAAAATTCCAGGAAACAATTGAAAAAGACACATCTTATCAGAACCTCTGGGATGCCACGAAAGCAGTGTTAAGAGAAAAATTCATAGCATTGCATGTGCACATCAATAAAACAGAAGAATCACAAGTAAACAACCTGATATTGTGCCCAAAGGAGCTAGACAGGTAAAATAATCTAAATCCTAACTTCAGCAGAAGAATCCAGATCACCAAAATAAAATCATAATTATAGGATATAGAAGACAAAAATATCATAGAAAGGAAGACAAGATAAAAAGCTTAGAAGAAATAAGATTGATAAAGCCCTGGCCAAATTGACTAAAAAAGAGAAAGAAAGTCCAGATACACACAATTAGAAACACAAAAAGCAAAGTCACAACTGACCCTGAAGAAATTCAAAAGATTATTAGAGATTAATATGAACACCTGAATGCAAATAAACTAGAAGACCTAAAGGAAATGCAGGACTTTTTGACATGATACAACTTTCCATGGTTGAAACAAGAAGACATAGAAACTCTGAACAGACCAATAACAATCCAGGTAATTGACTCAGTCATAAGAAATCTCCCTGTCAAGAAAAGTACTGAATTCTACAAGACATACAAGGAAGAGCTGATACCAATCTTATTGAAAGTATTTCGGGCAATCAAGAATGGTGGAATTCTCCCCAACTCATTTTATGAAGCTGGTATCATACTGATATTCAAACCTGGCAAAGACCCAACAAAAAAAGAGAATTACAGGTCAATCTCCTTGATAAACATAAACGCAAAAATTCTCAACAAGATTCTAGCAAATCAGATCCAACAACAAATCTCAAGGATCAGTCACCATGACCAGGTGGGCTTCATTCCTGGGATGCAAGGCTGGTTCAACATTCACAAGACCATAAATATAATTCAGCACATTAACAGATGTAAAATCAAGAACCACATGATTATCTCATTAGATGCAGAAAAAACGTTTAACAAAATACAGCATCTCTTCTTGATTATAACCTTGAGCACCTAGGCATAGAACAAACATTCTTCAAAACAGTAAGAGCCTTCTATGATAAACCCACAGCCAACATTTCATTCAATGGGCAGAAGCTGGAAACATTCTCCCTGAGAATGAGAGCTAGACAAGGATGCCCTCTCTCACCTCTTCTGTTCAACATAGTACCGGAAGTCCTTGCCACAGCAATCAGGCAACATAGGGAAATCAGTGTTACCCAAATAGGAAAAGAGGCGACTAAGCCATCCCTCTTTGCAGATCATATAATTTTATACCTTGAAAACCCTAAGGAGTGTGCTAAAAGACTCCTCATACTTGATAAAGTCTTAGGGTACAAAACCAACGTGCAAAATACGTTATGTTTCTATACACTGGCAGCAAGTAGGAAGAGAACCAAATAAAAAGCACAATCTCTTTCACAATAGCCACAAAAATATGAAATTCCTCGGCATCTGCCTAACCAGATTAATGAAAGCCCCTTACAATGATAACTACAAACTTCTGCTCAAAGAAATCAAGGATGACCCAAACAAATGGAAAAACATTCTATGCTCATTGATTGGAAGAATGAATATTACTCAGATGTCCATCCTACCCAAGGCAATCTACAGATTCAAAACACATCAAACTACCAGTATCATTTTTCAGACATAAAAACAACGCTACCAAAATTCATGTGGAAACAGAAAAGAGCACAAATAGCCAAAAAATTCCTCAGCAAACGGAACAAAGCAGGAGGTATCACACTTCCAGATTTTAAACTTCATTACAAGGCTACAGTAATCAAAACAACCTGGTATTGGTACACTAATAGGCACATAGACCAATGGAAAAGGCCAGAGATTCTGGAAACAAAAACATGGTCTCTCAACCAACTCTTCTTCGACAAAGCCATCAATAACAATCATTGGGGGAAAGGAGACTATATTTAGCAAATGGTACTGTGAAAACTGGCTGACCACATGCAAAGGAATTAAACTGGACTCTTACATATCACCATATACAAAAATCAACTTAAATTGAATCGAAGACCTAAACATAAAAGCTCAAACTGCAAGCATCCTAGAAGAAAAGGTAGGAAGCACCCTTATGCACATCAGAGTAGGCAACAAATTCTTGACTAATTCCACCAAAGCAAATGCCATAATAGCTAAGATAGACAAGTGGGACCTCACAGAACTGAAAGGCTTTTGCACAGCAAAAGAAACATCAAGAACGTAAAGAGGCAACCCACAGAACGAGGAAAAAAATAGTTGCAAATTATGCATCTGACCAAGGCCTAACATCCAGGATCTACAAGGAACTCGAATGAAGTAGAAGGAAAAAAATAAACAACCCCATTAAAAATGGGCAAAGGACATGAACAGACACTTCTCAAAAGATGCATACAAGCAGCCAACAGACACATGAAAATATGCTGTCACTTATCATAGAAATGCAAATCAAATGAAACGAAGAAGTTGAAACTCTAAGCAGACCAATAACAATCCAGAAAATTGACTCAGCCATAGGAAATACCATAAGAGATACCATAAAATTCCAGTAAGGGTGACTATCATCAATCAGTCAAAAAACAACAGATGCTCACATGGGTGTGGAGAAAAGGGAACGATCTGACACTGTTGGTGGAGCGTAAGCTAGTCCAACCTGTATGGAAAGTAGTGTGGTGATTTCTAACAGAGCTAAAAATTGGCTTTCCATATGATCCAGCAATTCCCTCTCATGGGAATATACCCAGAGGAACAATACGTCTTTCTACAAAAAAGACACCTGTACACACATGTGTATTGCCATACACCATAGCCAAAACGTGTAACCAGCCCTCCTATACATCAAAAGTGGACTGGATAAGGAAAATGTAGTACTCATACATGGTGGAGTATTATGCAGCCATAAAGAAGAATGAAATCATGGACTTCACTGCAAATTAGACGGAGTTGGAGATCCTTATACTAAGTGAACCATCCTAGAAACAAAGAGCTGAATATGACATGTTCTCACTCATGAGTGGGCCTTGACCATTAGTCACCTTAGCCCAAGGGAGGGATCAACAGTCACTGGGCACTGCTAGGGGAGGGAGGGAAGGAGGGAGGAAGGTGGACAGCAAGTGACAACACAGAGTGTACTTGGTTTATTACCATGGGAAAGGAGGGCCAGTTAGAAACCCAAACTTTACCTGCATGCAGACTGTGTATGTAGTTAATTCTCACTTGCACCCCAAATTCCTATAATAAAATTTTTAAAAAGAAATGGAATTGTCCATGACTCTATGGTCTGAGTTTTCATAATTCATAATCCGGTTATCATAATTACTTTGGTGCTGAAATGTGAACTATTAAACTGTTTTTAAAGATCTGAGAAAACAGTACACACCATGTTAAGTTATTTACTTCAAAGGTATTTAGTATACTAGATATCATATAAACTTTTGACTTTTTCAGCGAGAGAGACTATGGGAAGATAAAGAGTTTATTAAGAGTACAAACATGCACACTGTCAGAAAATTTCAAAGTTAATATAATAAAAGATATTCAGAGAAAGTGCATATTGTAGATGAAAAAACCTTTAAGGCTTGTGTTAGGAAATTGTGTGTGTTGTATTTTTGTCAGGTCTTACATACACAAGCCACAATCTGCTATATGAATTCTGCATAATGTTTAAGGTTTTTGCATCCTTATCACAGTGTCTAAGTATTATTCATTAATAAAATGTATGCCTTAGCAAACATTTGATAAATATTTGACATCATTCTTCAATTGCACTTACCTCAAGACTTCTTTTCCTTCCACTTCTAAAAACGCACGATATAGCTTGCAGAAGAAGTTGGCAGTCACACAGATGTTGAAGTGTGAATTTCGGATGTTTGCAGGTTGTAAATATGTGGAATTTTGATCTTGAATGGGAGTTTAACATCGCAACCTTACATGGTTGGAAAGATTCTGCAATAGCAACAATTTCACATTTGCATAAACAGCTTTATTATAGTTGGAGCAATATATAGAAAGAACACAAATTACTCTGACCAGAGTTAAACCTATAAAGCAATCACATTTGAATGAGGATTTTACTTAAAATCATAGACTCATCAACTTTAAAGTGTTTTTATCTTTCACAAGAGACAAATTTAGCCCGTTATGAATAAAATCCCTTAATATCTGCATTTTCTGGCTGGCATATGTATATTGCCTCAGTGGAACTTTAAAATAAAACCACACATAGGAAAAAATTTAAAAAGAGACAAAGACCGAAAACACTTGATCAGAAAATTACTATTATTTTTTTGCATCAGATAGTAGAATAATTGCAAATTGTTTACTTTAATTGAATGTTAAACCTGGCATCTCTTTCAATTCTTGATTTCACTTTGAGGGTGCAGGCGGTACAGAAACAGCTAGAATCCTTTGAGATCCTTCTTATGCCTTCTGTGGGTGTTGGTACCGTCTCTCTCACTTCGTTCGGTGGAGGTACTTTTGGTTGTGCAATTCTACGGGTATTTGGTTAAAAATATTCAGGAAGTTAGGTAGCTACATTCCAAATGCAACGAATTACAAGGTGTTCTTGATTAATCAGTATACACTATAACATATCTTTTTAAGCCTCTGGTTGAAACAATTTGTATATCCCCATCAAAGGTGTGATATTCATTTGAAAAATTATGGAAGTTAGTTCAGCATTTTGGATAAGTGTTGGATTAATTATTTGGCTCCTAGGAATCTTCGCTCAGGCATGTCTTAGTTGTCTACTGTTTGAAAATAAAAAGCAATTGAACTGAGAAATACAAATATAGTGTTGCACGATATTGCTATTTTTATTGTAACTCTAAGTCAGTTTATATAGCAACACTCCGAACCTCAATTGAGGAAAACTTTATAGTTTTTAACTGGTTATTAACTCCATCTCTTAAAAATATTAATTTGTAAATCCAGAGGAAATGAAACAAAATTGTCTAATCATTTGAAAGTTGGTAAAACCATTTAAAATGAAAGCACTCATATACAGAATTTTATCTCTCCAATCTCATTCACACTGACGTTAACTCGTCAAAGCTATTCTCATTTCTATATATTTTCCCCACTCTTAAAACCCTGAATGGTGTTTTGCTGCTTCAAATTCAGAAGTGGAGTGCTAATTCGGGAGACAGAGCAGAAGAAAATGTGAAAGTCTTTGTATTTTTCTCCTGACAAATCAATGCCTTGTGCAGATACAAGGGAAATGAATGCGCTTCCCAGTTTTAGAGTTCTTTAAAGGACGGGGATAAGCAAAGATGAAGGAAATACCACTACTGTTTCTCCAAACATCAGTTGGAGATTGGAGTGTATCTCAGCTGATTTCAGTCTTTGTTTTACATTTGGAAACTGAAAGAGAGCGAGAATTTAATAATAATAAATGATAACATTTACAGAAAGTTTTCTCTGGGTTTCACTTCTTCACACCTATAATCTCATTAGATTTTTAAATTTATTGTATTTGTTTAATTTTTTGAATTAGAGTCTCAGTCTGTTAACCAGGCTGGAGTGCAGTGGCACACTCACAGCCACCACAGCCTTGACCTGCTGAGCTCAGACGATCCCTCCACCTCAGCCTTCCAAGTAGCTGGAACTACAGGTGCGTGCCACCATGCCTG
This sequence comes from Tarsius wallacei, assembly GCA_963574415.1. Taxonomy (NCBI): domain Eukaryota; kingdom Metazoa; phylum Chordata; class Mammalia; order Primates; family Tarsiidae; genus Tarsius; species Tarsius wallacei. The sequence continues at coordinate 9,164 of CAUYQG010042524.1, forward strand.
GCTAATTTTATTTATTTACTTATTGTAGAGACTAGGTCTTACCAAGTTGCCCAGACTGGTCTCGAACTCCTGGATCAGGCAATCCTCTCACCTTCGCCTCCCAAAGCGCTGGGATTACAAGAGTGAGTCACCACACCCGGCCCTCATTCAAGTTTCTAATGCACAACTCTATGAAGGAGGAAATAATATTGCCCACCATTTTACAGATAGATTAACCTAGGAAGAGAGAAATTAAATAACCTGTCAATAGTTATACCGCTAGTATTATGAACCCGAGCAGTCTGCCTCCAGAGTACACATTCCATTATCTTGCCTTCCTGTAATTGAAATCTGTAGGGTCACATGTTGTTTTCAGCCCCAAGCAAAGGGCATGATAATCATGCATTTCTTGTAGATGATCTGAAAATAAAGATAAGCAAAAAGAAAGAATTGAAAATCACATGGGATCCCATTATCCAGTAGTAATGATGGTGAAGCTTTTGGAGTGTGTATTTCTGGTTTTCATTATGTGTGGAGGTATACACACACACACACACACACACACACACTTGCTGACATCTTGGCTTTCCTCAGGAGAACAGTATCCCTATCCACATCCATATCCATTGATCAATCAATCAATAAAAGCCTGTTGCTTCTTACCCTGGGGTATACGACATAGAGTTGCCCAGATAAGAAGCATCTCAATAGCAATAGATCAAAGTTTGTTCTCTGCAAATGTCTGCCCTTCGTGTGTGTGTATGTGTGTGTGTGTGTGCGCACTTTGACCAAATTGTTTCTGGTCCTTTTTTTTCTTTGCCTATAATATTTTAATAGATGTGGCGTTTCTTTCTCTGTCAGCTGTTATGGGGCAGTCTCGACTCCATTTTGGTTGCTTTAGAGGTTGACTACTCAGATCTTGGATGCATTTCCAGGGACTTCCCAAGTAAATTTTTGTATGTCAAGTAACTTTAACCCAGATGGTCTTAAATACACTCTCCAAAATTTATCCTCCTCCTTGCCCAACCCACACCTCTTTTTCTTCCTGTGGCAATTATTAGGACAGCTCACCCGTGGTTTCCAGTTGGCTGTCTTCCAGCTGCATTGTACGATTGCATTTTCTGACTTTTCTGTGAGGTCATGTGACTGATCCTAACCAATGAGGTGCAGCATTCAATTGCTGGTACAAGGTATTCTGGAGCACTGTGGCTCCCACAAATGTGATCCAGGTGTGAAATTTTGAATTTTCTAGTAACACATTAAGAAAGTAAAAGAAATGCAAAATTAATTTTAACAATATATATTTTTAAACTTAAGATATTTAAAATATTTTAAATATAAAATGATTTAAATACATTTTATATTCTTTCATTGTCACTATTACTTGGACACAGTCTTTGAAATCAGGTAGTATTTGGTATTTATAGCAATCTCAGTTCACTGTAGCCCCATTTCAAGGGCTCCATAGCCATATGTGGTAAGTGGCTACTACGTTGGGAAGGCCAGTTCTGGAGCTCTCTGCTCGGCTGCAGTGACCAGCCATGTTTCAGGTGGTGGCTCTTTCATCTCAGGTCACAGATTGAGAAAATGTGGAGCAAAGTTCCCTGCTGCCATGAGAGACCTGGAATATGAGTGAGCACTAAAACCTTGGCTGTCATAAACCACTAAAATTGTTGTGGTTCTAGATGACCATATCCTGCCTGATACTTCCTTCTTCAAAATAGGATCATATGCTGTCTATTGTTTCTCTCCTACTTTTGCATCTAACACGTTTGAAATATTCTTCTCTTCATTAGGTATCCCTCTGCACCACAACACCTTTTCTATGAATTATATAACATTGCCTTTCACACGCATATCATAGTTTACTTAAGCAAGAGAGCCGTGTTGCACATTTAGAATTGCTCCCAATTTATACAGTTTAACAAGCAATGCTGTAATAACTATCCTCATAGTTAAATCTTAAAGTATGATGATAATGATGGCGGCTTTCCCCCCCACAAATTCTTAAAAGTAAAGTGGCTGGGATAAAGGCACGGCACTTTTTAAAGTGGATGACAATTACCTCTGGCTATTGCTTCACAAAATTTCAATGTATTCATCTACTACCTGATGCATGGCACAGGGTATTTTGATGTTAGTTTATTATTGAGATTAAATACTTTCTCATATGTGAGTTGGACAGTTGTGTCTGTTATTTTCCTAATTGCTTGTTCATACCAACTACCATTTTTTCTTCCTGAGTCATTTGTCTTTTTAAAATTGATTTGTAATAATTCAGTCTGTATGTAGGTTATTGCATTTTGCTATTATAAATATTATACTGTCTTCACTTGTCATCGTTTTATTTTTGAGATTTAATAAAAAAGAATATATGACTGCATATGACTTTAAGGGTGCTTTTAAATATAACTTGTCTTTAAATCTGAAAATTTTGATTCTTCAGAAGTAAATGTGGATGCAAAAGCATAGGTTATTCCATGTCAAATATTCCACAACTTTGTAAAAAATACAATACAAATAAAGGCTTTGTTCAGCCTAGGTCCAAATTAAAGTAGAGCATTACTGAACATGTTCAGTTAATCATTATGTATTCTCTCATCCTCTTAAAAAGCTACATGCGAGAACTTCCTTGATCATAGAGCAAGACATACATTATAAATACTAAACAAGGCATCCTATATTTTTTCACATAAAATGCTTTCTGTAATATAGCACTCATTTAACATTCCTACAACAATTTTAAAACAACTCATGCTAAGTATATCTTATGGTTTGCTTTGCAACAGTATTTATGACAATAATTTAAATGAAAAATAAGAGTTAATTCTCCTTTCCCACTTGTCCATTTTGGTCCAGTGGCTTACCATGAATTCTTTCTAAATGATTCTCTTGGTTCTAATTTGCTTGGTGGTTCCTAAATCTTGTTGTCATTCTATTCTTGCACCATCGCCAGTCGATTCAGGAAAAGTGTTTGGTGAACTACAAGCTTACGCTATTTCTTAGCACTTGTATGACATTCTTAACGTACAAAAGATGATTTGCATTCATTTGTAATCATTGTTGTTCGCAAAATACCGGTAAGAGGGTTATAATAACCACCATTTTGCCCATGGGGAAACTGAGCCCCAGAAAGGTTAAATGACTTACCCAAAGGCATACAGTGAATTGAGGGCAGAGCAGGATTTCAGACAGGAGTCTTAGAGGTTGTCTATTGTTCGGTACACTTGGTAATAGGCCCTCTGGGTGGTGTGTTCTTTCTTCATGTGTTCTTATTCCTTCAGTACACAAACAATTCTTTAGGAACATGTGACATGCCTATAATACAAGGTTAGAATAATAATATCTTTTATTCTATTTTTCCTCCTCTCTTTAAACTTATTATTCTGACAACCTGGAAAGAGGTGGGAAATGGAGAAACCATTCAAGTCTTTTACATGGAAAGCAACTGAATGGAATCATTGAAGAATCCAGAAATGTATCTAGTCTTTTTCCTTAGGGTTGGGAGATACATTCAAGTGAAAAGAAAAATCATGCACTTTTCTACACTCACTTATGTTTAAATAATAGGAGGAGGAGAGGAAATATTAGCAGCATCACAAATAAATGTTGTGGTTTCAAAGTATTTTTAATTGTTCAGTGATTAAACAGTGTCCAATGGAAAGTCTGTCGGGATATTAATTCCAAGTTATCCTTCAAGTTTATTTTGGCACTACATTTTTTTAAAACCACTCCAGGTAACAGCAATGCTATTAAACTGCTGAAATAACAGGTTATTAAAGGAAAAGGATTTCCAACTTTAAGTAGTCAAAGAACAGAACGAATTACCCTTGGCAAAATCCTCTTAAAGTCTAGACTAGTATTGTTTTCAGCATAAGATTTTGGGGATAGTTAGGGAATTCTGCATCTGTGTGTGTTTCTGAAAATCAATATTGTATTCATAAGGAATAATTTTGGGATACTGTTTGTAGATAGCTTGCTCATGGTTTAAAAAATATGCTTTTGGCTTCTGATTCTATATGAATTATGAGAAAATGTGATTTTAATAGGAATCTTTGGAAAGAACGTGAAGGATATGAACAAAATTGTTGTTCAACTTAATTTAGGGCCATAATTTAGAACATATACTGCCTCCAAATGGTTTTTTAGTAACCCTCTGTCCCAAGAAGTTATCAATTATTACCCACCCTCAGGAAGCAAGTCATGTATTCGAAGGTAATCAGATTAGGACGGAAACTCAATATGACTTACCTTAGAAGTCAGTTTTCTTTTTCAAGCTTTCAGGAATAACACTTAAATACGTATTTATCTAATTTTGTGGTTCTGTATAAAGAGTATTAGGTCACATTGCTTCCTGGAGAGTCTATTCCTACCTGCATTTTCTTCCCCCTTATTCCACAGTGCCCCTCCTACCCCAGGGAAAATGGGAAATAATAATAACTCACCCTCTTTTAGAAATGTTACTTTTCAGATTTCAGAGAATAACAAAGAAAGGAAAATCAATCAATCAAACAAGCGAAAGGTGCCTCTAAAAAGTGAAACCCATCTCCAAAGCCAACCCCTAAGTCAAGTGGTTCATGCGTAACCCCTCCTCTCCTCCACCACCCCATCTGCTCTCTGCCTTTCTATGCAACCCTTTGGACTATTTTTAATTCCACCTTCCCTATTCACCCACTACCCCCAGTCTCTTGTGGCCACCTTCTTTCTACCCCCCAAAAGGAAGAAGCCTGAGAGATGCTAAATCACCAGTGTTTGTTCTGCCTCACTTTTCTGGGACACGGGTGATCAGGTAGAAAAACTAGCATCGAGGACCTGTTTCCCCTCTGCTCACTTTTTGGCTGAGGCTGGGGAGGGTTCGACCACTTTGACTCCTGCACCTTGTAGCTCAGAGCTGTGGAAACTGACCTGTCCAGCCACAGGGGAGACCAGGGAGGGCAGGCTTTGCAAACATGGGCTTTCTTCTCATTTTCTGCAGCATAGCTTGGGGCGTGCGCAGTCCCTTGTGTGATGCGTCTTAGAAACTAAAGAGATGATACCGTGTTGGGGAACGTCAAGTGCTTAACACTGGGCCGAGGAGGTCCTCCCTTTGGGTGGCGGCAAACAGCCCCACATCTCTATCACCTATCCTGGGGACAACTGACTCTTTGACTTCTAGATCAGGTCCTCAGTCTCCAGGCTGCAGACCAGTATCAGTTGGTGGCTGCACATTAGGAGGTGAGGGGTGGGTGAGTCAGAACTCCTTGGCTGTCAGATTGGCGGCGGCATTAGATTCTCATAGGAGCTCGGTCTCTATTGTGAATCACGCATGTGAGGGATCTAGGTTTTGCACTTCTTGCCATAATCTTATGCCTGGTGTCCCCCATGCCTCAAACGTCGCGGAAAAATTGTCTTCCACAAAACCGGTCCCTGATGCCCAAAAGGCTGGAGACTGCTGCTCTCAATGGTCATGTTCTGACCTCCAAAAGAACAGAGGAGTAAAGAAGGAACTCTTCCAGCCTTAGCACGTGCAAGCACAGTTTCAACGGTAAGTAGTTACCATGTCTAGCAATCAACTCTTTGGATTCATTTAACTGAAATTTGTGAGTTTGGTTAGAACATGATTGGCCAAGGAGTTTGGCCACCCCAAGCCCGCAATAGACCGAAACTCCTGAATCATCCTATTAAAACCAGATATCTGGCTACATTTATTGATGTTGCTTTGGCAAACTTTTAAAGATGCAGTTTTTCTAGTCAAAGCCACTTAAAACCTTTTCATATAAGAGTCACCCCTCCCCACCCCTCACTCCCCCTCTTTTTCTCTGTTCCCTGGAAGGGGGGAAAAAAAAGCATATTGACGCTAGATAAAAACCAGATAGAGCAGCCTTATATTTCTCTGAATTTGGAAATAAAAATCATTTTTTTCCCTTCCAAAAGTGTTCTGGTTTGAAATAAAACCACTTCAAAAGGTGCTTCGCATTGTGTGTCTGTCTTCCGTGAGAAGAAACACCCACATCTCGTGATTTTCTCATCTTTTGCCCGTCTGACAAGATCAGCACCAAAATACACGGGGAAAAAATAAAATAAAATAAAGCAAGAAGGAGGGAGAAGCTGGCTGTGAGCAGCTGCCCTCTCTCCCCGGAGCGGGGCCTCTCGGTCCTCGCGGGCAGGGGGCGGCCGGCCCCCGGCGACCTTCTGACTCCGGGGCCCCCCGGGCGCCCCGACTCCAGCCCCCGCCGCATTCATCCTGCTCGACCCGGGAGCCGGGCTCGGCCTCCCTCCCGGGCTTCCCCGGGGGCCCGGCCATTGTCCCTCTCGCCTGACCTCTGCCACGCTCAGTCCCGACAAGGTGATCTGGAAAACGCGCCACTCGCTCCCTGCGGGCCCTCGACTCGCCTTTTCGCGCTCTCGGCGGCGGCTCTTTTCTCCAGGGGCGACCCCCGAGCGCTCGGCTTTGCACGGCCCATTGATGGCGCCGCCGGGGGCTCGGGCGCCGCGCGCATTGTGCGGGGGCCGCGCCTGACCTTGCCGCCGGCCCCGTGTAGGCCGATTGTTCGCTCATTAGGGCGGCGGGTTCCCACCGTCGCCGACAATGCGCGGCCGCGGACTCGCCCGCGTCGCGGGGAGCGGAGTGGGCGCGCCGGCCAGCGGGCGCCGGGGACGGTCGTTCCCACGCGCGCGGGGGGGAAGCCCGCCCCAGCCCCCGGCCGGCGGTGGCTTCGGCTGGGGCGCTGGCGGGGGCAGTCGTCGCAAGGGCCCGCGGAGCCTTGCGGAGAGCTGGATGGGGAGGGACGGAGACGCGGACGGCCGGCGACACACCCCGGGCACAGGAGGGCTGTGTGCGCAGGGGCGAGGTCGGCCCGGATGCCGAGGGGGCCGACCCCTGTCCTGCGGGGAGCTGGGACCGTGGCGGCTCCGGAGAAAGGCAGGGGGCAGCGAGGGCCTGTGAGCGGGTCGCAGGGCGCCCAGCGCTTGCAAAGGCTTCTCTGCGAAGGAGGAGCCATCGCGCCCGGAGCGATCCCCTTCCCAGCCTGGCTTCCAGAGCCCGCTGGTCTTTTCCCTTTCCGTGTTTTTTGCCCCCGCGTGCTGTCGATGCTGTTCTTGCCCAGCGAGGACGCCTCCCAGAGAGGCGAGGGAGCCCTACCACCACTCCGCCACGCCCCCACTTGTCCACCAGGCCAGCAAAGCCAGGACGCTGCCCAAACAACCTTTCTCTCCCCCCGCCCTCCCCTCCTCCAGCCTGTTGCATTGAAAGGGCCTTCTCTAAAAGCTGCAGATAAAGAGCCCAGCTTCAGAGGAACCGGGCAGAGGCTCAAGGGGAAGGGACAAAGAGGACCATCTCTGTCCTCCCTCTTAGATGTCTACAAAAAGCTGCGCTCAGATTCTTAGGTCTGTGAATCGCTATTTGAGTGGAAACACAATACCCTCCTGCAGGGAGTGCATGGAAAGTGATTTTAGGCGGCAATAACTTAGGGCAATTCTCTTTATTTCATAAACAGCATTAGCTCCTCTTATGAGACGATGCAAAAATATTCAACATGTTTCTTTTGCAACTCTCAAAAAAATGGGTGCTGGAGCTAAGGCCGTGTTCCCGCCTCAGGAAGCGACCACATTTATTATCAAGTTATTCCAAACTGTGCACCCAGAGGAAAACTTATTTCAAGAAGTTTGAGGGATACCATGCACTGACTTTTACTTTTAAACGCTTCTTAAAACAGTGTTTTTGAACTGCAAATTTGTGTTTATTCCTTTAATAGGATATTAAGCCAGGATTGGAAATAAAAGTTTATATTTCAAGATACTATTTGTATAAAATGTATATTCAAAGATATCAATTGCCTGTATTTCCATTACATTTAAAAAATTGCAAATATTCCAGAATTTCAAATTATTCTTAAAGCAGAACTAGAGATATCTTCATGATTGTAAAATAATGAATGCACGTAAAATAATGAATGAATGTAAGACAATGTAAGCAAAGTTTCATCTCAGGGGTGCCTGCTGTCCAGTGATTTTGTCCAAAGCTTTCCTGGCAAGATCAAAAGGGCTTTAGTTTCTTGTGTTTAATAGTGTATTGTAGTAAGAACCGGGGGTATAATAATAAGGCAATTCTTATTACTTTATAAAATCCGTTGCAAAGATTACTTTAATTGTGGCAGTTTTTCCTTCTTGTTTTTAGCGGATGACTTCGTATTGACTGTTAATTTTAAGAGTAAATATCTAAAGCTTTTTATTTATTTATTTTTTAGAAAAATAGTGGCCTTAATTTCAGGTATGTCATGCTTACTCTTGAAATTCGTAATGGCTGGTTTTTGGTGGTAGTGTTGGTCCTTTCTAATTTTTAGTTTCCTCAGAGTCTGTTAAGTTTCACTGTTCTTGCAGTTCTGAGCTAGTATATCTACACTTGATCTGGACCCAAACATATTTTGATTGTAAATAAAAAGTCTTCTTTTATGAGGATGTTCGCTTCACAGCTTGAGCAGTGTAATTTTTATACAGGTCTCAGCAATCAATAAAAAAGCCACAGGAGGAATGATTTATCTTGTTGGTTACAGAGACTGTCACCGAGAGAAATTGTAAAAGATCAATTTACACAACCTGGTGTGAGAATGTTATTGATATAACACGGTTGATCGGTTTCTGGTTGTCTATGCGCAGGCAGTGTGGAGGGAGCCCCATCCCGCGATAGGCCCACTCGCCAAGGTCTTAATAGACTCCGTGCCCCATAAAATGGACACAGGGCCAATGACAGCAGAGATGGCCCGGCGGGTGCTGGCCCGCATTGGCTGCGCTCCGATTACTTCGTTAAGTAGTGTCATGCTTCTTCCTTTTTTTTTTTTTTGAAAATTTTTTCCCTCCTACTGTGGGAACGGTTCGCTTGGAGACTCCCTGTCTTAATTACAAAGAGCCCTTTTAACCATAGGTCACAGGACTTGGCTCTCTTGACAGGAAATAAGGAAAGAAGCTACCTTCCTGGAAAAAAAAAATCAAACTTACACTTCTCAAATTAGTTAAATGAAGCTTATCAACGGTTGTGAGTTGAGCCTTTGACAGTTGGCTAATTGCAGTTGGTACATTAACTATGGTTTAACCAGAGCTGTTGGGATGTAAGCAAATAAAAAAAAAATAATAAAGTCTAAGCACTTCCAATGAGAAACACTTAAAAAAGAACCACAAGCAGTTAATCTTAGTTTTACTTGATATAAATATTACAATGCAAAATGGAGTCCTATACCTTTAACATTTTAAATAGATTTACAAACATTAACGTTTTAAGAAATGACACCAAAACTTCTTTAAATCCTAGGGTGGGTGCTTTCCTTCTCTCTCTCCCCCAACTCTCTCTGGTTCTACCTTCAAAGTGTCCTCTGCCTATATTTTATTATTAAATATACTTTGGAAAGTCCATCTAGTAAATATCTGGGTCTAAGTCTGTGTATATTATTCTCAAGTATAGAACTTTTTCAAATGAGGATCAACCTTTAGTTGAATCGATCTATTTTCTGGTTTCCAATTTTTTAGTATTATTACAGAAGATGGAATATCATTTACAATAACATTCAAGATAAAAACAACTTCAGTGGTTTTCTTATTGAAAGACTACCATAATAAGGCAAACAGGAAAAAAAAAAAAGCTGAGATTTAGAAAAATGTGCAGTGCTTTTATGTATTTAATTGATCTTTTACACTAACATATAAAGCCAGAGTGATAATTATAATGTAGCCTGAGTTGCAGGAATATAAAAAATGAAAAGTCCAAGAAGACAAACTTCCAGCCTAGACATTTAGTTTTTGTTTTAGTAATAGTCTTTCATGTTGGTTGGGTTTCTAAGAGATTTCACATTCCGTGTGTGTGTGTGTGTGTGTGTGTGTGTGTGTGT
>CAUYQG010042525.1:0-33355 GCA_963574415.1 Tarsius wallacei
TAAGAACCTAGGAGTATTGTTTTAAATGAGATGATACCTGGCACATGGTCAAGTGCTAAGTAAATGATTGTTATCATGTCTATTATTAATTAAAATACTTGGGCCGGGCTCAGTGGTTCAACCTATAATCCCAGCACTTTGGGAGGCTGAAGCAAGTGGATTGCCTGAGCCCACGGGTTTGAGACCAGCCCAGGCAACTTGGCGAGACCTCGTCTCTGTAATAAATAAAAAATTAGCTGGGCATGGTAGTACACACCTGTAGTTCTGGCTACTTGGAAGGCTGAGGCAGAAGGATCGCCAGAGCCCAGCAGGTTGACACCGGGGTGGCTGTGAGTTTGCCGCTGCACTCCAGCCGGGGTGACAGAGTGAGACTCCAACTCAAAAAAAAATTAAAAAATTAAAATACTTGGACAGATTAGTGTCAACCTAAAATAATCAAAAGGATCCAAATCTAGAGTTTATTCAAGCACAAAGTTTAAGGATGGCTGCTTGGGAGGCACAGATTCCAAAGAATGGAAGTCAGTGTTCTGCAGTGCAGAAGTTTGGAGTCTTTTATATAGACAAAGTTTAGAGAAGCTTAACAGAATTTCAGCATCTTTCTATATAAGGCTAAATGCATAGTAACAGCAATCTGATTGGCTGAAGTGGCCCTTTTCTTTTGGGAAAAGTATATTTAACATTCCACACTGAAGATGTAACAGTCATGGGGTCTTTTGCTCTATCTGGTCTGAGTTAGGTGCAGGACAGTAGAGGCAGTTAATTTTTTTTTGAGTTGGAGTCTCACTCCGTTGCCCAGACTGGAGTGCAGTGGTAGGCTCCCGGCCACCGCAGCCTCCTTCTGCTGGGCTCCGGCGATCCTTCCGCCTCAACCTTCTGAGTAGCTGGAACTACAGGCGCACGCTACGACGCCCAGCTAATTTTTGATTTATGGTAGAGATGAGGTCTCACCAAGTGGCCTGGGTGGGTCTCAAACCCGCAGGCTCAGGCAATCCACTCACCTCAGTCTCCCAAAGTGCTGGGATTATAGGCTGAGCCACCGAACCCAGCCAGAGGGAGTTAATTTATAGCAAAAAATTGATTGGAAGGTGGAGAGGTCTGGTCTCTGGTTTTTCCTAGTCATTTACAGAAAAAACAATGAGAGAGTTAATCTATAATCTAAGAAGTAGAAATAGCAAACATGTTACATAATTCAGTCTATAGGGCTTAGCTTCCCCCTTGGCATAATAAATTTAGAGGGTCCTGCAGTTTTATTTTCTTTTCCATTAGGCCCAGCCAGTAACACTGGGGACTAGGTGGCGGTGGCTTACTGGAGGTAGTGGGGGAGAGGTGAGGTTTCTTGTACTTTCCTCTTCCTGTCACCCTCTTCCTCTGAGTCAGCCTGCTTTGTGTTTTCTAGAAGCCCCTTAAGAAGAATTTGATGGGGCTGGGGCCTCAGAGAGCCTCTGAGGGAAAGCAGTTAGTGGTTTGGGGAGCACCCCAATGACCAGAAGACCTGAGCACTGGAAAGTTGTAGACAGAGTTGAGAAAGTGACTAATGGGGAAAAGGCACTTCATTCAGATCTTCAGGTCCTAAATATAGTAAAGGAATGATGTGTGTAAAAGCACTTTGTAAATCATCAGTTAGTATACAAACTGTAGCTATTAGCATTACAATATGCTTATTATTATGTGTGCATTTATGATAGGCATTAATCTTTCAGGTTACATGGCTCAAGCTATATTCTTTAAACTTTATTTTTTAAATTGATAAATAAAACATATTTATGTTATACATCATGATGTTTTGATATATGCATGCATTATGGAGTGACTAAATCAAACGAATTAGCATATTCATTATGTTATATACTTACCTTTGTTTCTGTGGTGAGAACACCTAAAATCTACTCTCTTAGCAATCTTCAATTTTATAATACATTGTCATTAGCTATAATTGCCATGTTGTACGATAGATCTCCTGAACTTATTCCTCTTGTCTAACTGAAATTATTCTTTGACCCATATCTCCCCAGTCTCCCCCTACTGGTCACCCATAACACCTGGTAATCACCATTCTACTCTGTTTCCATGAGTTCAGCTTTTTAAAGATTCCGTATGTAAGTGAGATCATGTGATATTTGTCTTCCTGTGAGAAGTCTGGCTTATTTCACTTAACATAATGTCCACCAGCGTCATCCATGTTGTCTCAAATGGCAAGATTTCCTTCCTTTTTACATATTTCTTACATTTCAATACATCTCCCCTCCAAAAATTGGAAATGAGTGAATTGGAGCCCACAAGCATTTATTGAAGGGCTATTGAATTTATGCAGAGCACTGTGAGGTTATAAGGAAGCCATCCCCCAACCCCAAACACCCATGGGGCCCACAACCCACCATGCCTGTGAAGCCATAACTCATTAATTCATGGTTCCAACAAGGCCAGTGAGTTGCCTTAGCTTTCCTCTCACTGCATGTGGCAGAGCAGAATCAGACTGATGGAAGCTGGAAACAGAAACCAGCCTTCCCTGGCGAGCACACAGAAGCCTGCTGGGCTGCACCACCTGCCCAGACACACACAAGGTGTGCTTCTGCCCCAGGGAAAGGAGATCCTGTCATTTGAAATGCGGAGACAGAGGTAGGGGTTCTGCCTTCTGACGCACGTGCACCATCCGCTGCATTTTATCTCCCACCTGGAGCAGTGATTTAAAACCCATGTTATGCTTTGTTGAAATGCCAGTGTATTGTGCTAACCGGTTATGGCTACTGATGCTCCTGAGAGTGACGTCTGTATGGCGTTGCTAGGGAACAAGATGGCCTCCTGTACCTCACTGGGCCGATCCGTGAGTCACTCCCCTGCAGCAGCACCTCTGGAGCTGAGGCTGCACTCAGGTGCCATCAGCAGCCCTTGCCTTGACCGACACGGGTGTGCTTTGCTGCATGTCTGATCTCACAGATGGCAAGTTAATAATCGGATTAAGCCTTAAAACTACCAGTTTCGAGACTGCTTTATGGGGCATCTGTGCCTTAAGTACTATGTTCCAAATTTCATTTTAAAAAGATGGGCTTAGTTCTGGCTCTTCCCCTAAGTGGGTCAGGGTAAATTTAGACAAGATCTTTAGTGGTTCTGAGAATTCAATTCAATTTGGACTTGACTTTTAGGGACCCATTGCTCTCAGGAGAAAGATGCTCCTGACTTGTTATTTTGAACTTTTGCTTTAACCAGTATGGGAATGATTTTGTTCAAGTCATAGGTGGAGCCAACAAGGCAAGAAGTGACTGGTGAGGTTCTTTCTGTGGCCAGGAAAATGGTGACTTTTCACATGCAGAAATCTTTTCTGCATTCTTGGGGGCATCAAAATTGCCAGCACAGGCAATTTGTCCTAAACCCTGCAGCCTTTACCTCGACAGGGGAATTTCTGCCTTAGCACAGTTGTGGCTTCTCCAAAATTCCTATATTGGAGCAGCTTATGGACTTCATTCAATTGAATGGGGACTAGGAAACTTTTTTGTTTTTGTTTTTTTGAGTTGGAGTCTCACTCTGTCACCCAGACAAGTGCAGTGGCACACTCCTGGCCACCGCAACCTCGACCTGCTGGGCTCTGGCGATCCTTCCAAGTAGCTGGAACTACAGGCGTGCACTACCACGCCCGGCTAATTTTTTTGGTTTTATTGTAGAGATTCGGTCTCGCCAAGTTGCTTAGGCGAGTCTCGAATCCACGGGCTCAGGCAATCCACTCACCTCAGCCTCCCAAAGCGCTGGGATTACAGGCTGAGCCACCAAGCCTGGCTGACTAGGAAACTTTTAAATGGTCATGTCACTTTACATAGCGACCAGTTGTTCATATCCAAATACAGGAGTGAGAAGATGATGGAGGTGAAAAGAGGTGGGCTAACCACTTGTCTCTCCCTCCCCAACCCACTCCAGCCAACCCTGGTGCTGCTTTCTTCATCAATGTCAAGGTTTCAGCCATTATACAGGGCGGGACTCTGGGGGGAGTAATTGGGGTCCTATCTGAGGGTGCTGAGTGTCTAGTCCTACAGTATATGCTTTTTTTTTCACATGTTGGGTCAAAGTACTACACTTCAAGATGAAAATGCCTTAGGTAAATTCCCTGGCTTCTCCATTCTAGTGTATCACCAATGCCTGAGTTCATCTTTCTGCGTCAGAAGTTATATGAAGATTTTACAGGCCATGATCTCTTTAAAAATGGTACCACATTGATAAAGATAGTTAGGAGATATTGATTTTCTAGAACACACTGAGAAAAGAATTCTGTCAAATAGGTCATTTGAGGCTGTTTTAGAACCTTGAAAAGAGATGAACTGAAGTCAGTGAAATTCAAGACGTAATTTAGTCTATGAAGTTCCAAGGCAGAAGCAGGTGAGCTAAGATGGCCCCAAGTCCACCATGACAGGCTAAATGAGTCTCTTAGTAGGGCCAATTCAGCAATATTGGGCCTGGCTACATTTGCTCAGCCAAGGGGTTGGTTAATGGAGTGGATTTAGGGACAGCTGCAGGTGTCTTTTCAGTGTAGCTTTGGTATGAATGCCTGCTTTGCCAGTTATTACTGTGTAATATTGAGACAGCCAACAACCTTTCAGATTCCTGGTTCCTGTAATTATATAATTAAGACAGTCACCTTGATTGGTAGGATAATTAGGAGAATTCAGTGAGAAGGTAGTAAGCTGGGCTTGTTGAGCAGCTCTCATGTGACTTGTCCTGCACTGACTCATGGCCTCACTCACCCTTCATAACCACCCTGAGAAGTAGGCACTGCCGTTCCCCCACTTGACAGAATGAGAAAATGGAACTGCAGAAAGGCAAGTAACATGCCCAAGATCACACAGTATGGTAGGCAAGACTTGCCCCCATATCTGTCTGACCAAACCTTGAGCTCTTAGATTTGCGTACCATCATGGCTCCCAAATATTGCTGCAAAATAGAATGATCTGGAGAGCTTTAACAAACTCTGATGCCTAGGTCTCACCCCAGACCAGTTACATCAGAAAGTCTCAGGTAAGGCCAGGCACTGGGGTTTTTTTTAAAGCTCCCCAGAGTACAGCACAGTTTGGGAACTTCTAGCTTAATGGCCACACCCAAGAGAATCTGATTTATTTGGTCTGGGGCAAGACCTTAGGTCATTTTGGGTGATTCTAAGATGCAGCCAGGTAGAGACTGCTGTGCTATGTTATGGGAAAAGCACCCAGCACTAGTTAGCACTCAGAAAACGCATGCCATTATTGGAATTATGTATAAAATGAGGGCTTGGTGGGGATGTTCTGAAGGTCTCTTCCAACTTGCATTCATAATTTTCTAGAAAAATTACTGTTCACCTTTGTCTCATTTGCTGGCTCAAGGAGGGAATGTGACCTGTACTTCTCCAACAAGTGTGCTGAGAAAGAAGGAACAAGGGCAGGGGCAGCATCCTTGGAATATTTAGCCTGGTCACTTGTGCTTCACACATTGAGGCAGTTCACTAGTGAGCTCAGTTCTTTCATTTACCCTCTTAGCTAAAGGAACTGGAAATTTCTTTTATTATGAAGTCAGATAATTGAATAAGGGAAAAAATAGCTGTGTGCATAGCTTTAAATTCTCTTACTGCTTTGTTAACATGTAGTGGCATTTTTATATGCTGTGAAAATTCTGTTTTGATTTCTTTCATTGATATTATCTACATATGCATTTCCATTTTTTAGACAGTTATTGCAGTCAGAATTGGGTAAGTTATGCTACATTAGTAAACAATTCCCACGTCTCAGTGGCTTAACACAAGAGCTCATTTGTCACTCATGCTACATATAAAGTGGGTCTGTGTATCCTAGCCACTCATGGACCTGTGGATATGCTGTGCCCACAATTGCTGAGCCATAGAAAACAACATGGTAAGCACTGGCTCTTGAAACTTTCAGCACATGTGACACATGTGGCTGTTGTCTGCATTTTACTGGCCAAAGACCTACCCGACTTCAAAGGGGTATGAGGAAGTGTGATTTTACTGTGTACTTAGAAGTAATAAATGGAATACTCATGAACAGTGCTAATCACTAACATAACAAAATTCACATATATCTCATTTTTATTAGCACTACCCAAAGAACGGCACCTGTCTAGAGTGTCTAATTCACAAGTAAACAGTTACAAGCCCTCAATAAGACAATATAGATGTGGCTGCCAATGTCACTAGGACACACTGGAGGAAGTTAACGTGAATTGATGAGGGGTGATCTTTTATGGGAACAAGATAAAAGTGGCTGTTTCTACAAAATGCCATAGAAGAAGGTCTGTTAGGGTATCCACTGCACATCATCAGCCACTGTTAAGGGATTGCTTTGTTATGATGGATGGCAGGGTCCTGGGTGTCAGGAGAGATGAGCTCCTTTTCTCCACTCGGGTTTTCTTTGCCATAAAGCTTAGCATGATGTCATATTTGATAAAAGCACTGATCCAATAGTCAAAAGGAATTGATAATAATTTTGAATTTATTTGGAAAATCCCAAAGGAGAATTCATTCCATGTGTAACCTACACAGTACTTTTTGAAATTTTCCTTCGCTGTCCTCGCCATTTCTACCTGAGAAATCTTAGTATTCTTCAAGACTTACCAAATAACCCAGTGTGAGGTCTTCCAAGACCATCTCCCTTGGTGAACTGATCCTTTTATGAGCTCCTTCTCCACTTATATACTATTATAGCACTTATATTGTGTTATAATTTGCCTTTTATGTAATTATTTTGTTTAACAAAACTGAGATAATACCAGGCACCATTCTTAGTGCTTAACCAGTATTATCTTGTTTAATCCTCATAAACTGCCTGTTAGAGATTACTATTATTATTTCTGTTTTGCATGTGAGATAACTCAGGCTCAGAGGGAGAAGGTACTTTCCCCAAAGTTGTTCATTGAAAAAGCATCGGGGCAGGATTAGAGGCCAGGTAGTTAGACTCCTTTGACAAGGTTGGGAACTTCTGGGGAGCAAGTAGATCTGTTTAGCTTCATTTTCTCAGGGGTCTAGCTCAGTGCCTGGTCATTAAGAATGGTCAGCAGATGAATGAGTACAATAGTGAAACCTGTTGACAGACCATAACTTGATTAGCCTGTATCCAAATTTCAGTGTAAGATCTGTGCTGCTACAAATATATTTTACAAATTGCTTTGAAAATTTTTCTTTTCAGGCTGGGTTTGGTGCCTCAGCCTGTAATCCCAGTACTTTGGGAGGCCGAGGCGAGTGGATTGCTTGAGCCCGTGGGTTCGAGACCCCCCTGGGCAACTTGGTGAAACCTCGTCTCTCCAATAAATCAAAAATTAGCTGGGCACGGCAGCGTGCACCTGTAGTTCCGGCTACTTGGAAGGCTGAGGTGGAAGGATCGCCAGAGTCCAGCAGGTCGAGACTGCAGTGGCCAGGAGTGTGCCACTGCACTCCAGTCTGGGCAACAGAGTGAGACTCCAACTTAAAAAAAAGAAAATTTTTCGTTTCGAGTCAGGGTCTCTCTCTGTCCCCTAGGATGGAGTGCAGTGGTATGATCATGGCTCATAGCAGCCTCAATTTCTTGGGCTCTGGTGATCCTGGCTCAGCATCCCAAGTAGCTGGAATTCCTGTGCCATCACACTTGCCAAATTTTTTTATTTTATTTTATTTTTGTAGAGATGAGGTCTCTCTATGTTGCCCAGGCTGGTCTCAAACTCCTGAACTCAGGCAATCCTCCTGCCCCAGCCTCCCAAAGTGCTAGTATTGCAGGTGTAAACCACTGTGCCTGGCCTACAAATTACTTTGATTTCATTGGAGTTGTTTCAGGTAAATTCCCCTGAATGAAATGATTCACACGATATAAACAATATTACAGATAATTGCTTAAATTGCTCTTCAGAAATTTGGAATTTAGAATTTTTAATTCCAACAGCGACTTTTAGGTGCATCTATTTTATCATCATATCCTCAGTGCTTTGTTTTTATTTTAATCAATTTAAAATGATATTCATAGGGGACTATGTTGGCCTGTAGACCTGGGTCCATAGATGTGTGATGAATTCATTCTTGGGATCCATGGGAATTATGAGCTTTTATTTGGATTGCTGGAGCCCCACTGAAGTTTAGCAGCTCACTGGGAAGTTATAGAAGCTTCTATCTTTGAAACGGAGTAGGCTCTTTCAATCTAATAGACAGAACTGGGCCTAGGAAAAATAAATAGCACTCTTTGTGTTCCTGTTCTGTTCTCTCAGATTAGGTTATTCAGCAGTGCCTCCCTAGCCTCACCCTACGTTTCATACCCAGAGACCTCAGTTGTCGTCTGATGTACAAAATTTAAAAAGCAGAAACTCATTTTTACTAAATTGTAAATGACTGATAATAGTTCGGAAGCACCAAAAGTTGGTGAAGGGTATCATACCATAAAAAAAGTCCTGAGAACCTTAAGTGTAATCTTACGGGCTGAAGGGAACAGGGCTTAGAAGGAGCTGGGTTCTTCTTGGCCCAAGGCCATTTGTAGGAAGGCTGGCCCGGCATAAGAGTCAGCAAAATAATAAATATAGGAGCTTCCTTCTATTTTTAGCTGAACAATTAGGGCAGATTTGATAGTTTGGCAGTGGGGCAAGAGCGTAGTTCTTAGCATGTGGCAGGCCTGGCGGTGGTGAGACTGATTACAGCAGAAAATCTGTTCATGCTACCATCAGTGCTTCCCTGGGTCAATATGACAGTCTTTGATCTGGAAGCCTTCCAATCTTGCCCTCTTCTAATCCTTAACACAATAATCTTCTAAAATTGAAAATGGCATTATATAACTCCCTTGCTTGTTATCTTCTTTTGGCTTTTTCCTCCATCTAGAGTAAAATCCAAACCTATTACTGAGGACCGCTAGGCTTCTTCTAAGCCCCCTAACCTCTCCTCCTGCCCCTCTCTGGAGCCCTTGTCCACCTTGCTCTGACCACATGGCCTTCCTTTGCTTCCTGGGACATACCAAGTTCATGCCCACCTCTACACCCCAACTTTGCACCAGGTCTTCCCTTTGCTTGGCCAACAGCAGTCGTTTTGTTCAGGCCTGGGAACAAATGGTATCTTGAGGGAAACCTCTTAGTTGCTTTCTATCCCACTTAGCCTTGTTTGCTATGGGTTTCCCATCATTAAGTTCCACAAAAGCAGGGAGTTTATCTCTTCTGTTCATCTCTGGTGTTTGCAGTTCTTAGCATGGTATCTTGCACACAAGAGGTACACAACAGATCTTAATGCTTATAATAACTCTGGGAAGTATTATTTTTGCTATTTTTCAAGTGAGTCTTAAAGAGGTGGTCTGAGGTTGCATTGTTTTAAGTGCTTGAGCTAGGATTTAACTCTAGTATTTTCACTTACTGCTATTTGACTTTAGTGATCTAGAGTGTATTGAAGACCCAGTATCATCTTATTCATTCAAACTATAAGCTTGTTTATGATTAAGAGCTTGATTTTTTGCTCTACTGGATTCTGATTACATTCAAAGAATGATGCTGAAAAGACTAAATGCAATAAAAGCACGACAAGTATAAGATATCTACTGGTAGTCTCTTAAAAAAGACTATTTAAGATTAAAGACACAAAAGTATCTCATTCATATAAGTTAATTGGTGAGTGTCCTGGTTATTCATTGTGAGTTACCTCCTTTGGGGGGAATGCTCAAGTAACCAGAGGTTTTCTTTTGTTTTAAAAGTAGACACATATCTCAACTGATAAATGGATAATATGTGGTATGTCTACACAGTGGAATATTATCCAGTCATAAAAGGGAGTTACTGCTATATGTTACAACATGGATAAACTTGAAAACTTTATGCTAAGTGAAAAAAGCCAGACACAAAAGGCCACATAGTATATGATTCCACTTGGCCGGGCTCAGTGGCTCAGTCTGTAATCCCAGCACTTGGGGAGGCTGAGGCGAGTGGATTGCCTGAGCCCGTGGGTTTGAGACTAGCTCGGGCAACTTGGTGAGACCTCATCTCCACCATCAAAAATTTGCTGGGCATGGTGGTATGTGCCTGTAGTTCCGGCTACTTGGAAGGCTGAGGCAGAAGGATTGCTGGAGCCCAGCAGGTTGAGGCTGCAGTGGCTGGGAGCATGCCACTGCACTCCAGCCTGGGCGATGGAGTAAGACTCCAACTCAAAAAAAAAAAAAAAAGAAAGAAAGAAAGAAATATTCTGAATAGGCAAATCTTTGGAGACAAAGACAGTAGATGAGTGGGTGCCAGAGTTTGGGGGCAGTGGTAACATATACGTATGGGGTTAATATATATGAGGTTTCCTTTAGGGTGATGACAATATTCTCAAAGTGAATGTTTTAAATACCACTGAATGATACACTTTAAAATGGGTAATGTTGTGCATTTTACTGCAATTTCAAAAATCAACGAATTAGAAAATCATAGTTGTACTTCTTAGTTGCTTTTTGAACAAAATAAATATGCATAACTGTCAAGCTTAACCAAGTCCAGAGATCTAGTGTACAACATAAGGACAATAGTTAATAATATTGATGTGGGATTTTTGCTAAGAGTGTTTTTGCCATAACCATGTGAAATGATGGATATGTTGATTGGCTTGCCTATAGCAACCATTTCACTATGTATTTGCATATCAAAACATCATCTATGCCTTAAGTATAGACAATTAAAAAAATAATTCAATTAAAATAATAAAATTAGGAATTGGTGAATGTCCTATTCCTTATGCAGATGAAATATGAATTACAAATAAGAATTACAGATCATTCTACAGGAAAAAAGGGGGAAGCAAGTGTGTTAAATAAAAATTAGAATTGTGATGTATACAGATATAAAAAATAGATGCATAATATTGAAAGCCTTAACATGCTAACTGCTGATAAGAAGAAAGAAAAGGGGGAAATGTGGCCACTACTGCCCAATTTGACTGCAGTTTGGTAAGAAGTATCTTGCGGCCACAGTTGCTGGTTGTTTCCTAGGGGGCAGGGCACGCCCAGTGTCCGAGGGCTGGTAGCTGTCTTTGAGGAATCTGTTTCTTCCTTCTTTAGGTCATAAAAGCAACTGGCACATTCATGGCAGCCTGTGGAGCCGTTCCCTTCAGGCAGCTGCTCTCCTTTCCCAGCTGCGGGTGACCCACGTAGCTGCCTTGGCATTCATCTGGACAGAGGCACAGAAAGTGATTCCATCCTACTGTCTTGGCATGTCCTTAAAAGTTGGAGTGCTTCTACCCTACAGACTCAAAAGTGCATATGCCCAACTATTAGAAAATGGGATGGTGGGAGAAGTTCCAAACTGGCTTTCAAGGCACTGGCGCCACTTGATGGGGCTCTCAGTTTGCCGATGATCCTGCTTCCAGCCTGGTTCCCAACTTGTCATTGCCTAATGTGAGCCATGTCTATTGTCACCTCCTTACACCTCTGCTCATCCTGTTCTCCCACCTACCTCTCCTTCTGCACATTGAATTGCTGCCTATCTTGCCAGAGCCAACTCAAGCCCTACTGTATTAGAATTCTACCACGTTTTTGTATTTCATTGTTTTTGTGCCTGGGAATTTTATCTCTTCCAACCAGATGGCAAGTTATATGATGGCTGGAATTTCATCTTGCAATTTCAAGGTGAACCCACAGCAGTATACAGCTTTCACTGCCTTCCAGACACCCTCTCCAGTCTATAACAGCACCCTGATTTTCTTTTGCTGGGCCAGCCTGTCACCATGATTGGCTCAGGGCCAAATACTGATCAGTGAGAATCATTGGCCCTGGTCTTTTGCTGGAGTCCCTGGTAAGAGATCCTTTTTCTCTAAGAGTTGCAAAACTAATAGGAACTGTTGAGAACCAGCACTGCCAACTCTTGGGATGTTTGAGAATAAAGCCACACAGAGGACAGCACAGTCAGGAGACTGAGCAGTCCTGATGGCATAATTTGAGGCTCTCAGTCATGAGCCACAACATCCCTTCTTGTTGCTGGCTAGTTGCTTCCAACTGAGAGAATACCATTACACGGCTCAGCATTTGCCATGGGCAGAGTATGCACAAAATAAACATTTACTGGCTTGTAGATAGGGTGTTTGCAGCTATGTCTAGGGTGGTTAAGCTAAATATATGTTGCATTAAAACATCTTTATTGTGGTAAAATATGCATAATGTTTACCATTGTAACCATTTTTAAGTGTACAACTCAGTGGCATCAAATATATTCACATTGTACAACCATCACTATTAACCAGGACTTTTTCATCATCCCAACTGAAACTCTGTACCCATTACTCATCAACTTCCCATTCTCTCCTCCCTTCAACATTTGGTAACCCCTATTTTACTTTCCGTCTCTATGAATTTGACTACTTTAGATCTCTCATCTAAGTGGAATCATAGACTTCCATCTTGTGACTGGGTTATTTCACTTAGCATAATGTCCTCAAGGTTCAAAATGGGGTCCTTCATTTTTAAGACTAATATCCCAATGTATGCATGTACATTTTGTTGTCCAGCCAGCTGTTGATAGACATTTGGGATGTTTCTGCCTTTTGGCCATTGTAAATAACGCTACTATAACATGAGTACACATATATGTTTGAGTCTGTGCTTTCAGTTCTTTTGGGTATCTGCCCGGAAG
Source organism: Tarsius wallacei (assembly GCA_963574415.1). Classification (NCBI taxonomy): domain Eukaryota; kingdom Metazoa; phylum Chordata; class Mammalia; order Primates; family Tarsiidae; genus Tarsius; species Tarsius wallacei. Next base: position 12,559 of record CAUYQG010042525.1, read on the forward strand.
TGAAATCCTTGGATCATATGGCAGTTTTATGTTTAGCTTTTTGAGGAAGCCATAATGCCTGCCACAGCGGCTGTACCATTTTACATTGTACCAGGTTCAGGGGTTCCAGTATCTCTATATCCTTGCCGACACTTGTTTTTTGTTTTTGAAAATATTTAAGTTTAAAGATAGAACTGTGGTAATGCTGGGATAGACTTACTGTATTAGCTCATCTAGATAGATGAGAAAAAAAACATAGGGTTAACGAAACGTTAAAGCCAGAAGCTTTGGCCTGGAATAGTTCATGCTCTCCAGCAGCACCATTTTGTAGACTTCTACTTCACCCAAAACTGACAAGCTGAATGACATCTCAGTATCAGAGATAGAAATGCCTCTTCTGGAGTTATTAGCCATTCCTTCATTTCTAATGAGTGGCGAGGAAGAGACTGGACACACGCTGGCTTGTAGGTCGCCAGTTTCCTCACAAACCTGCCCCTACCCCAGTTTTGGCTTTTCAACAATAAAGCCATCTGTCTATCCCAGGACCCTCTCACAGAGTACAGTAAAACCAGAACATGATCATGTACCCAAGAATGCATTCCTAGTAAGATATGTTAGCAGCTGTTGCCTTTTTACATGAGCTCCCTCTCCCTCATTCCCCTAGCTACAGAAAACTTTCCATCAGAGTCCTTAGGAAAAGATGGATGGCATGTGAAATGAGATCTGAGACACACTGCCATCTCGGAAAGACTTTATTATTTCTACTTCATTATGGTCTCATACAGACTCAGAGTACCGTCATTTGTTTCAATTTGGTATCCTCAAGACTTTTTGTAGTGTTTTTCCTTAAACAAGAAAATTTTGAGTAAACTCTGTATGTTGCCAGTTAAATCTTTTAACAATAATTTAAAAATGTTGGTGCTGTTGTATCATCAATGCAAGAAGCCCAACAATAAAAGTACAGTACAAGGAAATTCACAACGTATTACAGTGGAACAGACTGAGTCACATTTAGGTGATAGTGAGGACACAGTAGCAGTATGTACATGCACCTGAACACGTGCAAGTTGAATAGGATAATATGTGGATTATACAGCAAATTTTCTAAGCCCATCTGAGGACTCTGTACCTTTCAAGATGCTGTTCTGTATCCCCTCCAGTTTACAGAATATCTGTCTTGTCTACTGGCTTCGTGGCTTTTTCACTACAAAAAGTTCACTGAATCAGACAGTCTGAAGCATTTTTTAAAATTCTTAAAAAATAGTAACACTGACAAAGTTAACTGAACACACTCGAATTCAACATGGAAAAAAAACCAAACCAAAATGTAACAGTGCAAATTTAACAGAGAGGCAGTCGGGTATTGAGAGCAAGGGTGTTCAGAGTCTCTTAAAATGTACATTTTTAAAACTTTTATTTTTTAAATCTATTTATACCTTATTTACCTTTTTAATATACCATGTGTAAAAAAGATGGAGACAAAAATAGTTTTCTGAGCTATGAAAAAATTAAGTTATTACAGGCACATTTACTGTTTCATTCTAGAAACATCTCAGTTTCACAGGTTGAACATTCAGCAGCTGTGTGTTTTTTAAAAACATTCTTTGACCTTGAGAAAACTAGATCTCTCCTTTCAGGCAGAGTTTGGTTCGTGATGATGGTGTGGTTATGCAAATTACAGTGAATTATTCTGCGATAATCCATGCAAGCTTGCATCATGGGTGTGGCTTCTCCTCTGGTGGCTCCTCATCACCGTGCTCCTCCAAGGATGCTGGGTCTCCAGGTGACTGAGGCTGTGAGGCAGTGGGGGACTGTGGGGCCCAACGGGATGGAGGGCGACGGTTTGCTGGTCTCTCGGGCCTGGAGAAGCAGGGCTCTAGGGATGGAGCTAGTGCAGAACAAGGTAGTTCCTTCAGAGCCAAGAGAGGAAGACACGGTTACTCACTGACAGCTTCGCCTGTGGACAGTCCTCCCAAATACACTTCTCAACAGACTCAGGTTAAATGGAATACACCGTGAGCAACCTATGAATATTAATAACCTTTTTGCTCATGCAGAATAACTTAAAGTGATGAAGAATTCAGCACAAATGATCAGTGACATGAATGAGAAGACACCAAATTATAAGTAAATATGGCAATACTGTGAGATGGCTCTGCTTGCAGAGTTTCTTCAGAATCGGGCTGGGACATACAGAAGACAGGGGAGTGACTGGCTGTGGTCTCCACAGCCACTTCATCGTATTCCAACCCAGATGATCTTGTCATTCGGCCCTCTTGAATGATCTGTTGAGCTATAGTGAATCAGTAAGTCCCATAGGGCCTGGACCTGCTGGGGGCCCTGAAGAGAACTATGATTTCATTCTGCTGTATTAACAGAGTCATCTTTAAACAAACTATTCCACTGTTTACTTCAAACTAACTGGCAAGGAAAAAATGCTACAGGCAGAAATTTTAACAGGCCTAGTTTTCTGTAATGACTCTTCACTGTAGCAGCATTTGTAAAAAGTAGACTCAGAATGTGCTTGTGGTTTTGTGCTAACAGTCATCATAATGTTCTAAGACCAAGTGATACAGGACACACTCAACCATGTACAAACTGCCTAGAATCCTAACTCTCAAGTGACTTTTTCTTTTTCAAGAATGTTGAGCAACTGGTCTTTAGTCTGCATGTTATGAAACCAGGACACCCAAACTTGGAATTTGCTGATAGACAGAAATGTAAAAAAGCTGTGGCATGAGGAAACTGAGTTACACAGCATGGAGCCCGTCAGCCGGAATGACACTCAGCACTGAAAGCTGAGAAGGTGAACCATTACGATGGAAGGCACAGAAAGAACAACAGAGAACAAGGACCCTCAACGAAAATCAAGAAGTGAGTTGGAGGATTTAAAGAGATGTGACAAGCAACTGAAAAGATCAAAATGAGAGATTAGTCAGTGGTGCAGGGGAGTGGGGGACAGACAGCTATGAGGAATGGGTGACGTCACTCGGGAAAGATGAAACATGGCAGAGATAGCATGGATCCAGGGCAGCGTGGGACCCACAGGCATCGAGAAGAGCAATGGGGTGAGTGGCTTCCCTGCCTCCCTGTGGGGCCAGCAGGAAAGGAACAGTAACCCTGGAGAATATTTCTTCATGCTCCCTGCCTCCTTTGGGGCAGACACTTTACATGACCATGGGAGAAGCCTCCATTAGCAAAGCATTATGCTAATGACAACCAGAAATACCTCTCCGGTTAAAACATTACCAGTGCAACTAAAACACAAAGTAGCCGAGAGTGCCACTTTGTCCTCACCTCACCTCACCCTACAGTGCTTGCAGGGACACACGGTTTGCACCATCTGTGACTGTTTTATGCCTTTGCTCCCATTTAAGAGTAGTGTGTGTGTATCGTGTGTCTGTTGTGTGTGTTGCATGTTGGTAAGACTGCTACTGAACAAGAATGGGATTTTAATGATACCATTCTGTACCATCCCTTCACCTGCATCTGCTTGTGAAGGAAGGAATGTTGTGTGATTTGGAATTCAAGGGTATGAGCTTTTTCTTAGTAACATGCCAGCATGTGTAAGCAAGTGATGTACTTTCCCAACAAGCCACTATGATGGGTTACATGGGCATCAGGTCCTGAGTTACTGCCCCTGTAGCACCTGTCTTAGAAATGGCCTTCCATACGTTCTTTGTCATTTTTTTATAGGGGCAAATCTGTTGTCTTTGACAGTTGACTATACTTTCATATTTAACACTTCAGTTAAGGCCAGCAGATGAGGTGAACTATATCCTTGATCAAAAACAAAGTATATCTTTTCTTATGTGCTTTGATTCAGGCTCTGAAAGCAATTCTAAGATAAGTCTTCAAAATATTTGAAGCAGGGATAGCTTTGTTGGTTTTCATTAAACTCATATTTATTGAGCACTTACTCTGTCTCCTATGGTGCTCACTTGGAAGGACAAGATACATTTGGATTTGTTCCTTGTAGTGTGTTTGTTGAAAAAATGAGAAAAGTCTGGGTGTGGTGGCTCACATCTGTAATCTCAGCACTTTGGGAGGCTGAAGCACAAGACTGCTTGAGCCCAGCAGCGCGAGACCAGCCTGGGCAATATAGTGAGACCTTGTCTCTACAAAAAATTTTAAAAAACTTAGGCATAGCAGCAAGTGCCTGTAGTCCCAGCTACCTGGGAGGCTGAGGTGGAAGGATCTGAGTCCAGGAGGTAGAGACTGCAGTAAGCTGTGATCATGCTACTGCACTCCAGCCTGGGCGACAGAGTGAGACCTGACTCAAAAGAAAAAAGCCTTATCACATTATAGTCACACCTCATTTCAGCATGCACATATGGGTCTGAAATGCTGGTGAGCAGACCTGGGTGGCTGGGCTCAAAGACTCCCTCGGGCAAGACCCCTGTGCTTGAGACATCCCCTCCTGGCCAGTATCTCCTCACTTCACTGAAAGCATATTGGCTGCAAACTGCACAAGAAAGGGGAAATTGCAGCAGAATCTCTATATAACCTAAAAATGTTTGTAGTAAGAGGTCAACCCTAGAGTGGGGCATATAGGAGGTCTGAGCTTGTCAATTTGTTCCTAGGGATGAGTGAAGCTCTCAGAACCTGGGGAGAGCCAAGGGGGGGCCCCCACCAGGCGAAACTCCCTCAGGTGATGAGTATCAGGTGCCAACCATGAGTTACACAACATGACCTCCCCAGACAGTTGGGAAACAAGGAAGAAAGCACTTACAGCGTGAGGCAGGCAGGGCTAGAGTCCCCAGGGGGCAGTTAGTAAGACAGTTTGGTTCTAGACAGAATAGACAGAAAGAAAAGAAAAGCAAGTAGGTTGAAAAGTATTTTTTAAACAGAATAGTAAAGGTTTAAAGTCAACAAGCCCAGTGGCAAAGGACTGTCCCTCCCACTTGGGGACAGCACCAGGAGACTTAAATCTCTCAGATCCAGCACATTCACTTTGAGGTGGGTATGGTAGGGAAGTGGCACCACTTGGCACACAGGCCCATCCTCTGCTGTCTGCCCAGAGTGAAGAAGGAGCCACCATGGAAGAGCCACAGACTTCTGTCTGGTCTGTGATTCCCTCAGTTACCCTTTAGCATTTAACATTTGAGACAGTATTTTGGCAAATGGAGAGATGGAAATCGCACAACTATTGAAAAGAAGGCCATTATATGACCGTGTTCGTTCTGGTCACAACAATCAAGCTACTGCTGCTTATACTAAAAATTTCCCCTCATATTTTCCACTTAGACACGGGAGGGAAGAATAGCATTCTACTTTCAGATTATTCTCTTTCTCTTTATACCAGAACCCCTCACAGCTTCTCTCTGCACTGCTGAACTGCAGCCATGGCACCAAGAGAAAAAGGTCTAAGTCATTTGTGGGATGAAAGTGAAGTGAGAAAGGGAGATTTCCTGTTGCCTAAGTCATCTCTATGTCTAGATACCCAAGTGGATGTTCAGAGAAAGATTCTACAACAGGGTGCTCAGTGGTGACTGGAAAATCACAAGTAATCCTGGTGATTATGGAAGGAAAACCTAGAGCTACTACATAATTTATAGAGATGGGTCGCCAATAGGCCTAATATGTCAATTCAAACAAATAATTCCACTGGAATCTAGAACAAGCAAAATCCCAACAGAAAAGGAAAAAGCCCATGGCACTTAGATGTTGCCAGGAGTGCTCCATGCAGGTTCTGGGTCCCTGAAACTGTCTATGCTCCCTTTAGATCATCTCTTTTGGTAGCAAGCAAGGAGAAATTCTAAACATACTTTATACAGAACAAAAGGGGGAGGGCATCACTTTGAACTGGTAAAACAATTTCCATGCCATTTTCTTTTTATTATCACAGATTGCTTGCAGTGTTCACTATTAGTAACGCAAAGCATTTTGGGGGTCCTAAAAAGTAATTTCTATTTAGCGTTTAATATAAATGGACACTGTAGACACAGCCAGTTAGTGCTGTAATTCCAACTGAAAATCAGAGCCCTAAGAAGCCCTAAGGCAGGGTGTTCACATGTATATAGATTTTTCTCACAGCAGAAGTACTTACCTGAGGGGCCCCAAGTGATGGGGATAGCAGAAACCCAAAGAAGATACCATGTGTCACCTGTGAACACTCAGTCAGTAGTGTTTGTCCTTCTCAGAGCATGTAAACAGCTTTATTACAAAGACTCAGATCTTCAGAACATGTGGGCCATATACTATCAGTACTTGTATTAGGCTGAACTGTATGGAATCTATAGATCACTGGCAATTCCACAAGGTTTGACCTATTCAGATTTAAAGCCCATTATTTTGAGTTAAATATTCCTTGGTGGACAGGACTGGAACCTAGCCATCATTTACCCATCTGTGGGAAATGTGGGCCAGGTGACAAAAAATTTTTAAAAAGTCGCACAGGATTTGTTTCTGCCTGCTCCATTCTCCCATAAACTCAACACCTCCTTAGCTCCCACCAACTGGTCATGGACAATAATTCCTGAAATCAAATGACTGATCACAATCCCCGGTCCCAACCTGACAGCTAAAGGGAAGAGCTGGTAGGAGAGGGTGGGGGTCACTCAGCATTCATTACCTCCATGGACCCTGGCTCAGCTGTGTCCCCCAGTGAGTGACTGTCACTGTGGAGACCTGGGGGACCGTGGGCAGCTTGCCTCCTCTCCTCCTTTAAGGCATGCTCCAACAGCTTCTTGTTGAGGATCCGGGCCACGTTCTCAGTGAGTGTGTAGCCAGGGGGAGCAGATAAGTCCTGCCTCACTGGTGTGCCCTCTCCCCCTTCCTCCCTGCACATCTCTGAGCCCACCCCAATGGGGCTGGGCGACCGTCCTCGAGAGCTGGTGCCCGTTTCCTGGCCTGGGCCCAACTCCGGTCGGGGTTCTGCTGAACGAGACCGGCTGCCAGCCCGCATCCCCTTCTGGAAGGGGTCCTGCACCACAGGGCTGTGGTCGATGATGTTGAAGAGGCTGGAGAGGCCATCGTTGATAGTGGTGTGCACGGGGCTCTCCCTGGTGGTAGTGGAGCGGGCCCAGGCTGACTCACTGTACCCTTTCTGGGCCATCCCTGCTGAGGTCCTGTTATTTGGCTGGTCAGCTTTGGGGAGGGGCTTCCTCTGCAGCTTGGGAGACCCATACTTGGGGGAGCAGCATGTGCGTTCAAACTTGGCCTGCACCTTCTCTATGGCAGGGGCCACCTGCCTGTTCCTAAGGCTTCGGGAAGGAGACGACACGGGTGTGGTGCCACCCCCAGCCTTTGGCGTGAGACACTTGTGGGGGCTGCTGGTGATGCCACTGCCCCGCAGGGCTTCGGTCTGCAGGCCCACGCTGATGGTCTGGACAGTCTGCGTCCCCATTGTCCGGGACCCGTTAGTCTGGCAGGCCATGTCCTTGACTTGCAGCTCACCGGGACCAGAGCAGATGGCATTCCTGACGGAGAAGGCCACTTCCTTCATGTCATCACTCATGTTCTTGGACATCTCCAGGCTGTGCAGTGGGGAGGCGAACCCCAGGGAGGTGCAGAGGGGGCTCTCGAGGGGATGCCGTGTCCCGTCCATATAGTCTCGCGGGTGCCTGGAGGTTGCACAAGGCCACCTGCCCAGCATGGGTTCTGGAGGGACCCCCTTGGCATCTCCTAGGCTCCCTCTGGCTCTGTTTGTGGGAAAGGGGCCATCGCCGCCCACTGTCACAATGCTGTCGACCCTGCGCACAGCAGGTGGGCTATGCAACACGCGTACCCCAGACTGCTCAGTGAGGACATGGCTCCTCAGTGGCTGCTTCTGGCAGTGCTCTGGACTGGTCATGGTATCCGTGGTCATGGTGACGCTCGTGGTCAGATACCAGGAGGAGTCAGGGAAAGGATCCACAGTGGCCTCATGCCCCGCCCGCCCCACCTCGGTCCTATCTGCCCAGAGATCTGGGGGCCTCTCGGTCCCAGCAACGCCATGGCCCCTAGGGGGCGTGTAGTCCCAGCTCTTGCTGTTGAACTCCTCGATGTACTTGAGGTCATCCGGAGACAGGGGTGGGGTGACATCCTCCTTGCCGCTGGTAGATGGCAGGCCCTTCTCAGGCAGGAAAGGGGAGACATCCATCAGGCGCTGGAACTCAGACATGGAGGACACAGATACTGCCCTGGGAAAAGCCGAAGAGAGGGGGTCAGTACCTGTCAGGGAACCCCTGACACACAACAGCACCCGTGTCTTTGTGAGAAGTGCCCATGCAGGGGCCCGCCTCCGTCCATCTAAACTATTAGAATGCTTCTCAGTTGCTTGATGTGCTCCACTTATTAGCTTGCCCTGTGGGCATTTATTAAACTTTTTATGGTTCTGGAATGGGTCCTGAAACCTTGTATTGGTCAGAATTTAATACAGACAACCCTCAACTATTGTGGAAGCATGTGGAAGGGTGGGGCCTTACTATGGCTTGGCATCTCTAGCCACGGATGAATGCCTTCAGTGACAACACCACTGTGATTTTGCTTAGGTCCAGGCATCTTGGCAAGTGCTCACGGTAAGCAGATGAACACCCCACAGTCCCTACCTAAAGTGAGCTAAAGGTATACGAGGGAGAGAGATACAGCAGCAAAACAGGTATAATCTCAAGTCTCTTTTTGTCCAGTTAGTCTCTACTGGCTTGAAGTACTAATAATCTCCAAAGGCCACTTGGAAAATGTAGAAGAAAGGAGGAATATAGTCATCAAAATCAGATTGGCACATAATTTCCAAATACTGTTTCAAACAAATATTACATCTGGCCCTGCCTAAATTCACCAGCAGGGCTCACTTCACCCCTTCTCCCTCTCTCAGCCCTCTTCTTCATGGCCAAGTCTTTGCTTGTATGTGCTCCTCCTTTATTCCTAAATAAGTGGAGAACTCCCTCAAACATATGAACACAACTGAAGGGTGAAGACAGGTGAACCAAAGTGATAGCCAGTTTTTGGCAAGCTGCCACCAACAAAGATTTCGGTGTAGATTCAATATGTTGGCACTTTCAGTTTGACATGGCTTTACTGAAAGCCTCCCAGATGCCCAGCAGGAGCTGCCGAGGTGCCAGGAATGCTTGCAGGCTAAGACAGAAAGTAGCTGGAGTGCTTGAGCAGTTTGTCAACCCAAGTACATCGAGAGCAAAGAAGTGGTTAGGAAGGAGGCCAGGGGTTGGCTGTGCCCTCAGCTCGGGCTATAGAACCTCTTTACTTGGAATCCCCTCCTGCCGGGGTGGGACAAGGGGGTGAGGTGTCCATAGATGCACTGTCTCTGCAACTAGATGAGTTTCCCATTGGTCATATTAATATACCCCTTGCCTTGCAGAACACAGGTTTATATGCCTAGGGTTCTAGAGTAGTGCAGGGGTCCCTGATTGAGTGCATGGGCCACTCCTCTGTAGGACCCATTAATGATGAGCCAATCTATGCACTGTATGGACTGGTGCACAGAACCAGCAAAGCTCTGGGTAGCTTTGCTGACAACTTCCTTCACCCTGAGGGGAAGGCACACACCTTTGTGGTGAGCATCATGGGGTAAAACAGGAGGCTAAAAGTGACATTGTTAGGCATTCCATTTTGGTTTTTTTGTTGTTGTTGTTAATGTACACACTGTCCAGTGGTGCTTTGAATTACAGAAAACTGGCTATATCCAGTGCTGGAAATGAAAAGCAGTGAAGATCTCTTCCACTGGGTGATCTGTCACAAGGTTATGAGCTTTCCAGCAAGTATGGATTCTCTTTTTTTGCTTCTGGTCAATTCAAGGAGTTGCTGAATTCATAATGAATTTCAGAACACTGCTCACTGGGGGTGGTATGTGCTCTACAGATGCAAAGCCCCTGGTCCTTTTCACATTTCTGTGGACCTAGCTCACCTAACTCCTGTTCTTGCCCACAGAGGAACTGCTCTCAGAGTTAAATCAGTGGCACCCATGTGTGTGGAGACATATGTGATGGATAGGGTGGAACAGACGTGATGGAGACAGAGAAAGGAGAGGCATTAACCTCAGCAGTGGCCAAAACAAGCAAAACAGTAACAACGAAAACCAGGATGCATTTGAAGCATGTGCAGGTGCACAGAAGACAGCATGGAGGAAATCTTTTCTGGATGGGCAAAGGGGTACATGTTGCTGTCTTTTTGATCACAGAGGAAATTGCCACCTCTCTGGGGACTGTTATCTTTCTTTCAAGCAGTCAGAAGCCAGAGGGCAAAAGGGACGGTGGGGAGGACACATTCGGATTTCACTTTGGACGTTTTGATGTTGCTTACATTGTGCAATAAGCATGGGTTACTTTTGAAGTTAACAGAAACAAGTATGATTTAAAAATAAAAAAAACAAAAACAGCTGCAGTTCAGGGAGGAAACAAAAAGGTTGATGGCTTGGGTGGTAAAGAAGAGTTGCCGTGAACCCTGACTTGAGACACTGGTGGGAATGCTGCCGTGAATGGGAAAAGTGGGAGGGTATGATAACAAATACAGTAAACTGTTTACTGTTTGTTTTGTGCCCGGCACTGCTTTAATTGCTTTACCTGTATTAACACATGTAAATGGCAAAAAAAGCATAATGCCTCCTAAGTACAAATGAGGAAACTGAGGCGCAAAGCTATTGAGTAACCTACCCAAAGTCCGTCCCATGGCTAGCAAGAGACAGAAGCAGTTTGAATCCAGGCAGTTTGGTCCTCAAGTACTGACCTGTACTGCCCAAGAATGACCAGAAAAGACAGGGAAGGACAGAAATGTGCCATGGGTACCTCTAAGTGCCACAGGGGTCTACAGAGGGCAAATGGGAAGGAGACAGTAATGCACAGACTTGAAGTTCATAGGAAAATCAAGGTTGAGGAGATCTGAAAATGGTGAACTGCCCGGGAAGAAATTTCATGTAGTGGAAACCGTATTCATTGCTAGAATAAAGAAAAAGTAAAACTAGAGGAAATTAGACTGGAAAGGAAAAAAGTGGCATATAACTAACATCAACCACTATATATTTTCTTCAAGGACTATGGCCAAGAAATATTTTAATAAATCCTCCTGGTGGAGCTTTAAATTTACAGTATATAAAATATGTCATAGCATATCAAGGAGTTTTCCCAGACTTTAAATGAGAAGCAAGAGGTTTCCATGGACTTTTCAAAAACTACTGAACACAAAGATAATGTTTACATAACACAATTAAAACTGGAAAGTCCTTACCATAAAACTAATACATACATGGGTCCAGCATGTCTAGCCTCTGTTGCTAATTATAAAAAGTACCATATTTATGAAATGAATAATAATAAAGCAACTATTTATTCAGAAGTCTTTATTTTAAATCATTTTGAAGAGAGTGCTAGACTGCTATTCGGTAATCTATTGTTTTCATCAATCTTACCTTTGAAGATTTCCCTTGTGATTTTCTTCTTCCTATAAAGAAGAAATAACTTTGAATCATTTAGTTTTGGTTGTCTAGAAGCCTTGAATGTGCTTAAGTGATTTGTTTGCTCTGCTTCCCTGGGAAAATACCATTTAAAGTGTACACCAAGGCCAAGTTCTGGTCAGGAGTGCTACGGCCCCCAAGTCCTCTGAAGTACAGCAGTCAAAGCAGAATCCACAGCATGATGAGGGGGTTGGAGTTTCTGTGTCCAGGGAAGAGCCCACATGGGCAAGAAAAACCAGCTATAAAGTTTGTCATGGAGGAAGTGGCTCTTCTGTGCTTCCTCAAAGGACCTTACTACATGAATTTCAAAAATGGCTCTTGTAATGGCCTGAGTAAGTCTGAGTATGCTTGTGTATGTGTGTGTGTGTGTATGAGAGAGAGAGAGAGAGAGAGAGAAGATGGAGGATGACAGAGCAAGTTAGGAGACTGATGTCCCTTGGTCTAAAGAGAACAACATAAATAAGGTTGTCTAGTAAGAAAACATCCTTGACTGGTTTTGAGGAAGCAAGTCTTGGAAACATATTTTTGGGACAGTAAATAGCAAGGGGTGTACCTCCTCTTCGTGAGCATGCCCTCATCTTTGCCAAGCAGATGAACATGGCAGTCCCAGACACCAGAGCTGGAACAAGGAAACAGTCTCTCAACATTGGTCCCAAATTCTCTCTACTGTGAAACTAGACCATAGGAGATTGCCAGTAGATCAAACAGGGTGGAATCAGCAACAAATAACTGAGAATGAGGCACCTGATGTCACTGACATGTGATTGAAGTACAATTTCCCTGTAGTTCAACATTATTTGACATGAACTCTTCCAAGTCTGAAGTGTTTGGGAGACCAAACGACAGGTGCATTAAATTGATTCACAGGTAATGATTCTTAGACAAAAATGTTAAAACTAGAAAAGTTCATACCCATTTGGTAATCTGTGTTATGTAAGGTTTCTAAGTGTTGGGTTGTTTTGCCCTTTGTCCAGAATAGGATATTTGTAATATGTCATTGTTTAGTGATATATGCAACTTACAAATTTTAGGAAATTTCTCTAAAACAGAATGTTTTTGGTTATTAGGTTTCTAATATCAGAAGACTGTACGATGGTTTCAAGAAAAGTTGAACATATATACTTTCCAGAATTATTTACCTCCTGTTTTGTTGGACACCCTTATTTGTAAGACTTACCTTTTATATAGAATACAAATTCAGTATTTCTAAACCCAAAACAAGGTGACCACAGAGCAAGATAGAAGTTTAGGGTCAGGGCCACCAAGCAAAACCCTTAGTATCATGACAATTCCATTTTTATTCAATTCAGAGGCTGTCATATGCAAAAGCCACTAGAGCCTGCAAGGAGGGAATTTGACAGATGTAGGCTGGGTGTAACGACAGCTTCCTCATTCTGTAGTAGTTAACTAGAAAGGACAAAACCCAGGCTGACCTCGGGGAGGCAGTTCCTGAACTCCCTCTCGGGTTTGCAGGGCGGCTGCTCCTCTGGCTCATCGTCCAGGGACAAGGCATCCAAGTAGAGGTTCTCACTGGCCGAGCACCTGTCCGACTCCTTTAGCTTGGACAATGGCCGGTCTTCAAATGGGGTGGAGTCAGTGTCTGCGCAGGGCCACATTGTCACGGGACGGGGCATGTGGAGGCTTCCCTGATGGGGAAAGGCGCGAACGTTGCTGTCTTTCGGATCACAGAGGAAATTGCCACCTCTCTGGGGACTGTTCTCTTTCTGCAACTTGAGAGTTTTAAAAACGAAAATAATTAGCCTCACTTTTCTGTCTGAGAGTCTCCCTAAGACCATTTTTTTCCCTCCACAATTTGGAATTAAATACGGATCCATTTGAAGGGCTTTGTGAGAAGCAAATGTTCTTAAATTTGTGACCTGAATTTCAAAATGTGACACAACATTACAAATGTTTTAAGAAAATTCACAATTTTACCTGAACTGGAAAATGTGCATTAACCACACATAAGTATGATGCCAATATAGATGTTATTCTATGTAACTTTGAGTGCTGTGCTTATGAGAAATTATACGTTTATTTATTCCACATTTATTTATTTAAGAACCTCATATTGTTAAACAGTGTTTAAAATTCTCTTTTGAAATCATCATCAGAACCTAAGGCATACTCAGTGGAATACCATCAGTGATAGCAAACATCTGAGGGTGAATTTGATTTCCTTAACTAGCCGCAGGTCATTTGGAACAGTCCTATAAACAATCTGAATGATCAAACTGGGTTATAAACATTTGATGTTATAAACTTTGGGATTATTAAAACTTAGATGTAAAGGGAAGTAAAAATCTGGTATCACTGTGGGGGGGGTGGGGGGGGCGGGGAAGCCACATTCATAAACAGCGTACTTTTTGCCTGACTTGGTAAACTCAAGAAGCAATAGTGGGAAAACATAGGACCACTTGGAGTTAGAGACCTGAGTTGGAACCACTGATTTGTGGCTTCCCTTTTGTAGGCTTCCCGTTTGTACAAGTTCCTGACTTTCCTCAGCTCAGTTTTATCATCTGTAAAATGGGAACAAGCACACAGGGGCCACTGAGCAACATGCCAACTAGCAGGGGCCTGGCCCACATGAAGTTCATGGGCCTGGAGCATGCACATAACGACTTTCCTGCCCTTTTTACAGCACTAGAAGGAGATCTTGTGGAAGTGGCTTAGGAAGGGAGCCTATGTGAAATTACAGGGAACTGGTGAGGCATGCAGGCAAATGGCCTGCTGGGCATTTGCTCGGACTCCCCAGAGAAACCCTCACAGGCTTCCTCTCTGTTCTCCTGCTTTTTTCTCCTGGCCTCCCTTTCAAAACAGGCGCAGGAAGCACAATTGAGACCTGAAGATATTTCCACCTACGAATCTTTAATGGGGTCTTTATTGGATGACAAGCTCACATTACTAGTTTGACTGCTCTTTTGAGTAAGTAAATTATCTGAATGATAAAAGTGACATTTAGATTAGACCTGGAGGAGTGGCCAAATAAAGATTTAAAGTTCTCAAGTGCTAACATGGTGCCAGGAAATTCTAAAACTTCCTGGAATGCTGATCGATTGACTTTTTAAAAAAGCACTGGCAACCCCTTCAGGTCCCCTTCTCACTGTAGGAGCTTTCCTGTCCTCTCAATAAATCCTGCTTTCAAAAAAAACAAAAAACATCACTGCAGTCTGCATCTTTGTGTCCTAATTTGAGCCTTCACCCACAAGTTGGATGGAAGTATGGCTTGTGTATAGTCAGTAAGAAAGCCATGTGAGATAATGAGGACAAAAGGATTTTCACCCATTTTTAGTAATTTCTGAGGTGGTGGAACAGAAGTCTCTGAGAATCATCTCTATCTTATGAGAAAAACAGAGATTCAAGCAGCCAGAGTTTAAATGTTAGAGTTTGAGGCTGTTCCTAACCAATTAGGGAACCAACAAACCACTCTAGGTTTTAGCTCAGCCCCTCAGCTCTCTCTTCCCCCTCCTGATGACACAGTTCTTTGCAGGTCTCTCTCTCTCTCTCTTTATTTTTTTATTAAAGAAAATGTTGTAAATTGGAGAGAAAGAGAGAAAGGGGGGTTCACCTCCCCACGGGAGGGGGTGGGGCCAAAGCTTAAGAAAACATGGCCTGGTCATAGCTAAAAGAGCACATTGCCACACCATAGCTTAGCAAGGCAATGGCCCTTTGCAGGTCTCTTAAAGATGCTAAATACTTTCTTTAAAAAATAAAAAGGGAGGCTTTTTATATGTTCATTTAGCGCATGCTGGCACAATTTAGTTTCAACACATGATCATCTCCAAGCTATTTTGGGCAAGGAATTAAAATGCAAGAATCTCATTTGAAGCTGTAAATGATGTGCACTCAGGGTGTGAGTGAAGAAGGAAAAAGAATGACTAAAGAGGAGAGCTATGAACAAGCGCGTTCTAACTCAATAAAGTGGGATTTCAAAAATAAACCCAGGCAGCCTGGAGCAACTTGCACTAAAGCTGGTGTCAGGTTTCCTAAAAATGAACCAGAGTGGTTGTAACTGAGATATCTGCCTCTAAGATGCCTCTGGGGTGTTGTAATAGAACGGGTCCTTAAAAGGTAGGGCTTCCTAGGGGAGTCATTTCTTTCTTTCTTTTTTTTTTGAGTTGGAGTCTCTGTCGCCCATACTGGAGTGCAGTGGCACACTCCCAGCCACCACAGCCTTGACCTGCTGGGTTCCAGCGATGCTTCTGCCTCAGCCTTCCAAGTCGCCGGAACTACAGGAGTATGCTACCACGCCCAGTTAATTTTTGATTTATTCTAGAGATGAGGTCTCGCCAAGTTGCCTGGGTGGGTCTCAAACCCGTGGGCTCAGGCAGTCCACTCACCTCAGCCTCCCAAAGTGCTGGGATTACAGGCTGAGCCATCGAGCCCAGCTGGGGTGTCATTCTTCATTTCTTTTTTGTTTTCTTTTCGTTTCTTTTTTTTTTTTTTTGTGTTGGAGTCTCACTCTGTCACCCAGACTGGAGTGTAGTTGGGCCACCGCAGCCTCAACCTGCTGGGCTCTGACGATCCTTCTGCCTCAGCCTTCCAAGTAGCGGGAACTACAGGCATGCGCTACCACCCAGCTAATTTTTTGATTTATTGTAGAGATGAGGTCTTGCTTGCCCAGGCAGGTCTCGAACCCGCAGGCTCAGGCAATCCACTCACCTCAGCCTCCCAAAGGCGCGGGATTACAGGCTAAGCCACCGAGCCCGGCCATTTCTTCATTTCTAACCAGCACCAGCACCCACTACACTAGCACTCTTGCAGCGGAACAACTTTTAATGCAAATTGAAAATTTTAAAGATCTGTATTTCAAATAATATAGGAAACACTCTCAAAAGTGTCACCTTACCCAGACTGGGCAAAAAAAAAAAAAAAAAAAGCCATTTTGTAAACAGGTTTTAAAAGAATGGCCTTTCATGTTGCAAAGGCATCTGATTTAAGAAAGTTACTGGAAGGAGATTGAATGGATGGCACATTTTAGCCCTATAAGCACAATACAGAAGAAAGTCCTACATTATCTGCATGTTAACTGGGAACTTAACAATTCTAAGGAAAGATGTAGTGTGACCCCATAAACGTTTACTATACCTCAGTCAAGCTTGAATTGAGACACAAGAGATGCTAATAAGACATATGAAATATGTTATATGGCCGTAGCCACATTCCATAGTCATGCATCACACAAAATGCCTCATGCGGTATAGAAATGATGTAGGAATTTAATGACACCGGGCAAGTATGAAGCATGTGTTCTGAAAGTGGAAAATGGATTTAGTGTTACTTCTTTCATCGTCTATATTAGGTTATCATAGTCAAGGCTATATGGCTTACCAAGTAGTCAAATGTCGAGAGTATACATTGTGAAGAATTTCAGTTACATCTCTTGTTTATCTATGGAATATGTAGCTAAAAGTTAAATGAATGAGCAACCCAATAATTAAGAAACAAAATTTACATATACCCATACATACCTGAGCCAACTTCCTCTTTTCAGAAATTTTAGAGAATGCCTGTAACTGCTTTACCTAATTTTCAAGACCGGGCAGTGAGATTTATAAAAATCTTTAAAAATGTTGAATATTGTGGAGGAAGGGCCAGATTTATGTTTGAAAGCCATAATTGCATGTCTAAAGTATCAGTAACCAATCCTCTTCTAAAAGCAGCAGTGAAATCATTGTACAAAAACCACACTTCACCATGTAGATTTCAGAATGGCCTAAAACTCATGTGTTTCAGATTCATGATCCGCAAAGATGTCAACCTTAGGAACTGAGGTTCTGAGGCTGTCAGTTTGGTACAGCTGTCTCAACACTGCCAATCTGGAGTTCAGCTCCAACCACTGATGCATTTCCAAAATAAAGACTTAAGATGAGGTGATGGCTCATCCTTAGGTCACTGACTTTTCAAAAGTTGAGTATCATTGGATGTGTCTCATTAATTTTTCCTTTACTAGAAATTCCTTATCCCCCAAATAAAAACCTAAAAGATTTACTTAACTTTATTTCTAAAGTTTGACTCAAAAACAAATGAAGTTTGTGATAAGACCAACAAGCCACTATGGCTAATAGGCAAAGGGGACCCTAAAAGGGCCATGACAGGGATCATGATGGCCTCACTGGTGTATGAAAGGGACTTACAAAGTTTAAGTGATCCTGGAGTGAAGGCCAAGAAGGAAGCTCCCTGGTAACAAGTTGCCTGGAGTTGCTGTGACACTGGTCAACACAGTTGGATATAATAAATTTGTGACTATTTTTGTAAGAACACATGCTACGTCTACCCCTTAAATTTCCACCTAGCAACAGACCCATTCAATAGAGCACAGACACACAGGGGGGTAATGCAAGTGCTGCATTTCTAAGCCAAAGCAGGAGGTGGCCAACTTTCCCCTTGGTAGGATTTAGGGAATTCTGAAATGGAGCTATATCAAAGATCAGTAAGGTGACTCATTTGTGAGTGATCAAACCTCAGGAGAGCTTCATCGTCTTTCTTTTTGCAGCATACTTACTGCTTCTCAATGGTTTCTAAGCCAAAAGCTCCTGGTCTTTTTTATTTTAACCATGTAGTTCATTCTCCCTTCCTTCTTATCCAATATTAGCTTAAATGTACCTCTTTCATTGTACCTGTATAACACAGGTGCCACATCTATGGACAGATAATGGAGCGCATTTTTTTTTCTTTTTTTTTTTTTTGAGTTGGAGTCACTCTGTCACCCAGGCTGGAGTGCAGTGGCATGCTCACAGCCACCACAGCTTTGACCTGCTGGATTCAGGCAATCCTTCCTCCTCAGGCTTCCAAGTAGCTGGAGTTATAGGTGTGTACTGCCACACCTGGCTTATTTTTTTAAAATTTATTGTAGAGATGAGATCTCACCAAGTTGCTCAGGCAGGTCTCAAATGCCTGAGCTCCGGTAATCCTCTCACCTTGGCCTTCCAAAGTGCTAGGATTACAGGCTTGAGCTACTGTACCCGGCCTGAGCACATTTTTCAAGAGACTCCCACATAAGTGCGAGGCAGTATGGTATGGGTAGTTAAAATAGATTAATGAGGTTTTTTTTTCCTGAACTTAGTTTCTTATTGATTAATACATTTCCTTGAGGTCTCGTGAAAGTATAAGTGAAATAAACAAAACATATGCTATGTAAAAATCTAGCCAGGGAGGAATTCCAAATCTTCATCAGCTTAATTCATACATCACTTAGGAACTACTGCAACCATGCAAACTGTTCTAAGTCTGATGTAATGCAAAGAATGGTTATCTGGGAGTCAGAAAAACACCCCTCCCCCCAAACTCATCTAATGTTTGTTTAGCTGAAGATGAAGAGCTACCTCCCTTGACTATGACCCTATCTAATCATAACTCAGCAATATTCACAGCAGGTACAATACAATCGTCAGCAAAAAGCCTGACTTCCAACTTAATTCAGCAATTTCTTTTCTAATGACAACAATTCCATTCAAGCTAGAGCAGTCACTGTGACCACTTCTTTTTTTAGTGGCAAATTTAAAAGTTAGTTGCTCTTGGCAGAAATCACTGAAAAAGACCTGAAAGAACCTCCCCTTTCAAGTTTAGTCTTTAACTTTTTAAAAGTTGCCCCCCTCACAACCTCCTTCCCACATACACAAACAAAAAAGTTGACTACACACTTTGCAATGGAAAGTTCCGTGTAGATCCTAGGACTCCCAACACTAGCAATTCTTGTATTTCTCCCTCTTCCTCTGGAAGCCCATGAAATAACTTGATGCATCAAGGACCACCAAGTAGCCTGGTTTTTTTTTTCTCTCTAAATGCTCTTGCTTTCCAGGTTTATTTAGCAGTCTACAGTCTCTGCCGGTGCTCCATTGCCTGTGGTGCTTCCTTACCTGCTCTATTCTCCGTAAGAGTTCCTTCTTCTGCCGCTCCCACTCCTGCCTATCTCTGTCCAGGCGGTCGAGAAGTTCTACCTTCTCCCGGTTCCAGTTCTTCTCACTGTGATGGATCTGCCAGCGCAGGTCCATGACCAGGCTGTGACTATCAGCCAAGAGCTTCTGGTGCACCTCTCTCTCCTTCTTCAGGGACCCTTTGCTCTCAGCAGAGGAGCCTAGTTCTCCCAAGTTGTTCTCAGTCTTCTCTTCCAGCTGTCAAGGAGAAAATACTTAGGAATGTCCTCCCTGACAAGTCTTAGATTTGAGGATGAGGAAAATCTCAGCACATTTACATATTACCCCTGGAAACCTGTTTAAACCAAGATTTGACCAACCCTATAGATGAAAAAAATTCATTTTTAAAGTTCTAATTAAGAACATTTGACAGGCAACCCCTAACCCTAACCCCTTTGGGTCCCCTCCCACTGTGGGAGCTTTTCTGTCCTCTTAATAAATCCCACTTTTAACAACAACAACAAAAAGAACACTTGACACAGATAGTCACATAGAGTGTTAAGCAGTGAGTCCACTTACCTTTCCAGGGCTGGCTTCTCAGTTCCACTTTCCTAGTCTAAGTCACCATCACCTCTTGCCTGTACTTCTGTATTGTACCTTGAGAGCAGGTACCATGTCTATCCTGATACCCTTAGCCCCTATATGGAACCTAGTGATGGGACAGTGATGGGGCCTAGTAGTTTTCAATAAATATTTGTTAAATATAAGAAAACAAAATCTTTTATATATTCAAACTGGTGAAAATCAAAGAGAAAATCTTGAAGTAGACAAAGAAAAACAATAAATAAGAGACAGAGACACAAAGATGAGAATTAACAGAAGACTTCTCATCAGAAACTATACAAATTAGAGGATGATGGAATGGCATCTTAAGTGCTGAAAGAAAAAAGATGTAAACCTAGGTGTAATTCTATACCCAGCAACAATATCTTTCAAAAATGAAGAAAAAATTTTTTCAACAAACAAAAATTGAAAAAAATCATTGCCAACCTACAGAATGGGAGAAGATATTTTCAAACCATATATTTGACAAAAGTCTTATATCTAGAATCTACAAAGATCTCAAATCAGCAAGAAAAAAAAGTGAGCAAATTACACGAACAGACATCTCTCAAGAGGATATACAAATGACCAACAAAAATATGAAAAAATTCTCAATATCATTAATCATTAGGGAAATACAAATCAAAACCACAATAAGATATATCACATTATACCAGTCAAAATGTCTATCATTAAAAAAAAGATAGATACTGAGGTGGATGCAGAGAAAAAGGAATGTTTATACACTGTTGATGGGAGTGTAAATTAGTACAACCTCTATGGAAATCAGTACAGAGATTTCTTAAAGAACTAAAAGTTTATCTACCATTTGATCCAGCAATCCCACTACTAGGTACCAACCCAAAATGGAGGTTGTTATATTAAAAAGATACCTGTACCCACATGTTCCTCACAGCACAATTCACAATTGCAAAGATATGGAATCAACCTAAATGCCCATCAACCAATCAGT